>JAVGWX010000012.1:40704886-40783754 GCA_036924085.1 Ariolimax columbianus | reverse complement strand
GTTTGGGGTGGAGTTCCACAGAGATCCATTCAGTGGCACCCAAGATGCGAACCACTGTTATGCTAGAAGGCCCGTGTAGATACGATATAAATGGGACTCACACATCATGACATTTCCGGTTCTGACGAACACAGTTTTTCGGTTACTCTACTCTTTATTCTGGAGAGTTTATTTTATCTTCTTTGCTTCAGTCTTTGTCAATGCAAACCCTAACATTCACACAGATCAACAGCCGCGTGAGTGCGGAAGTCTTCAAGGTGTTTTTTCCCCAGCTTGCCATGTTGTATTGTCTTTTGTGCGTAACAGCCCAGTGCATCCGACTTTAGTACGTATTTTTTAATGCGCTTATTGCCTATCGGGACACGACCCTGTTCTTTCAAGAATCCGAACTCCAACCAGTTTAGGTTGTGAGCCATGCCCATAACCACTCCAAACAAAGCCTATCTGCCAGGTTTGAAAAAAGAAGCTCAAGAAAAAATACAACATTCATGATCCAGGAAGACGAGAGTGTATACGCCCGTGTCCTGAGATATCGAACAAAGAGCTATTAAAAGATATCCTTGAAACGTCCTGCCACATCAATGAAACGATCATAGCGGTCATTGGTTTCCGTGGAAACGGAAAAGTGAAAGGAAAGTTATCTTCACTGTCATCGGGCCATTTCTCCCATTTCTGTATTACGCTGGGGTTGGGGGTGGGGTGTAGAGGAGACAGAAAGAGATAAGTGAAAGGAGGAGAAATTTTAGGGGGGGTGGGGATTGTTATAGAATCTATGAACAAATTCTACTTGCCCCAGCAGTCGCCACTAAGTGCGTATTCTAGGTTTAGAACAATATCTATACCTTACCAGAGTTTTAGATGCATGTGTCGTTAGCACGATTCGTTTGGTAGTAAACTTTGGCAACTTCTTCACAACAAGAGCACATGCTTATCACCATCCATCAAAGGAGCCTGCGATCCCTTCTTGGCATTTCATGAAGGAACCTGGTGACAAGTGCAGAGGTGCATACTCGTACTGGTCTCCCAAGAATATACATTAGTAGTGTAGACTACAATGGCCTAGTCATGTTTCCAGCAAGAAGGACTGCTGAGTTAAAAAATGTATTCGCTAAGAGTGGCTGGCTAATGGCGGAAGAGCAAATTGGTCTATAACAGCTGATTTTCAAAGACGTGTGTAAATGGGTAAACGTCTGACAATCTGGGGACACAGCGGCAGACTGATCCAAGTGAAGGTGCGCTCTGAAGAGCTACCTCAGACTGGCGAAAAGGTGCTACTGCAACAGGGTGAAGTGAAAACAGAACGCCGTAAAGAAAAGGAAAAATACAAAAACTAGTAGAGTTATTACTCCTAGGGCGCATAATCCTATATTCGGCCATGGCTGAAATGGGTGACTTAGTACAGGGGTTTTGAACTCGGGACCGGAACCACTCGACCACATCTTAATCTCATAACACGTCCATTAAATGTGGGACGGCTCATTCTGATTTGTGTCACAAGGTTTTGTTTCACATTGGCATCGTTCAGTATATTATACTTCTTCTAACAACCCATTCAATTTGCAGCTCTCCTCTGTCAAATAGATTGTAGTGACCTTTGGTGGTCTTGTTTGTCCTTGATTGGTATATAAAAAAAATGGTTAACTCGTTTTCCAGGTGTTTGAACGGAGGACATGTTTGTGAGAGAGTGGCAGCTCGATCGTGCGGATAAATCCTGTCCCTAGCTGACACACAATAGACAACTGGGGCACTGTACGATGAATGGTCTCCGACAAGGCGAAATTGAAGGAATTTGTTACTGTCGTTACAGATAATCACTGGCCACCTTCCCAGTCACTGACCAAGTATCTAAGAAGTGGATGGAGTCAGTTACTGCCCTTAAAGACGCCACCTTCCCAGTGACTGACCAAATATCTAAGAAGTGGATGGAGTCAGTTACTGCCCTTAAAGACGCCACGTTCCCAGTCAGTGACCAAGTATCTAAGAAGTGGATGGAGTCAGTTACTGCCCTTAAAGACGCCACCTGCCCAGTCACTGACCAAGTATCTAAGAAGTGGATGGAGTCAGTTCCTGCCCTTAAAGACGCCACCTTCTCAGTCATTGACCAAGTATCTAAGAAGTAGATGGAGTCAGTTACTGCCCTTAAAGACGCCACCTTCCCAGTCACTGACCAAGTATCTAAGAAGTGGATGGAGTCAGTTCCTGCCCTTAAAGACGCCACCTTCTCAGTCATTGACCAAGTATCTAAGAAGTAGATGGAGTCAGTTACTGCCCTTAAAAACGCCACCTAGTGATGATCACTGCCCACTTTCTCAGTCCCTGACCAAGTATCTAATAAAAGAAGACTGACTATAGGATGCCACGACATTGGGCGGTAAACAAGACTATATCTTTTCTCATAATGTTCTTGCTTTGCGGCGTCGCAGAGAGGAGTTATGCGTAGACGTCTTATGTGCGCTAAGTGAGGCTTGTGTTGTTGGTATCTTGAATTTTTGGATTGTTTCTTTGTTCCAGTCTATCCCTCGTCGACGGGGTCGACCTCTTGCTCGGAGCACTGAATCCTCAGTGTAGTTAGATTTTCCTGCAGGTTAATCATACTGCATCCGTGTCGGATGTCCAAGCCACTTGAACTTCTGCGTGTCAATATAGTAGTTAACCGATGTAGTCCCCGCAATATTCTTCAACATGCTGTTGTGAATGTTGTCACGAATTGTCTTTCTTTCTGCACTTGGTACACAGCGCATCTCACAGGTCTTACTTAAACATTGGAGAGGAATGTTCTAGGAACGTGACCACATAACTCGATTAACCGACATTTTCAACGCTTAATAACGCTTGCAGGACGTCAAAAGCCACGTCATCTTTCGCTGATATTTGCTCAGCTGTGCCTAACTACCAGGCTTACAATACACGACCAGAATCACACCAGCACTTAACTAATCATTGTTAAGGCGAGACCCTGCTCTCAACCAACCGTACTCCCACCTCCCTAATTTGCGAGTGGTCTGACTCATTCGACAAAACAAAAACAACCACTAAACTTAAGATCACTCGCGTGAGTGGAGTCTGGCTGCAGCAGCAACGCTTGTGTCTATGAAGATAAACCGCTCCATGGAACCTATTCAACTGAGCAACACAGTACATCTCTCTGTTGTAAGTTCAGACGCGATGAGTACTTTCGCGTACGTTCTGTCCTTCTATGTGGTGAGAAGAGTTGGAGAGTAACAGAAAAAGAACGGTCCAAATTGTCCATTTCCCGTGAACACATCCTGTCTAAGAAGGATTTCTAGAATTTTCTGGACAAACACAATCCTCAACTGAGAACTGAAGGTCAGGGGTATTATACGGGAACACCGTCATAGGAGACAATCTAACTGTTTGGGTGGACCTACTGTCCTGGTCACGTTTGTGTGGACCTACTGTCCTGGTCATGTTTGTGTGGACCTACTGTCCCGGTCATCTTTGTGTGGACCTACTGTCCTGGTCATGTTTGTGTAGACCTACTGTCCTGGTCATGTTTGTGTGGTTGCGTGGACCTACTGTCCTGGTCATGTTTGTGTGGACCTACTGTGCTGGTCATGTTTGTGTGGACCTACTGTCCTGGTCATGTTTGTGTGGTTGCGTAGACCTACTGTCCTGGTCACGTTTGTGTGGACCTTCTGTCCTGGTCATGTTTGTGTGGTTGCGTAGACCTACTGTCCTGGTCACGTTTGTGTGGACCTACTGTCCTGGTCATGTTTGTGTGGACCTACTGTCCCGGTCATGTTTGTATGGACCTACTGTCCTGGTCATGTTTGTGTGGACCGACTGTACTGGTCATGTTTGTGTGGACCTACTGTCCCGATCATGTTTGTGTAGACCTACTGTCCTGGTCATGTTTGTGTGGAACTACTGTCCCGGTCATGTTTGTGTAGACCTACTGTCCTGGTCATGTTTGTGTGGACCTACTGTTCTGGTCATGTTTGTGTAGACCTACTGTCCTGGTCATGTTTGTGTAGACCTACTGTCCTGGTCACGTTTGTGTGGACCTTCTGTCCTGGTCATGTTTGTGTGGTTGCGTAGACCTACTGTCCTGGTCACGTTTGTGTGGACCTACTGTCCTGGTCATGTTTGTGTGGACCTACTGTCCCGGTCATGTTTGTATGGACCTACTGTCCTGGTCATGTTTGTGTGGACCGACTGTACTGGTCATGTTTGTGTGGACCTACTGTCCCGATCATGTTTGTGTAGACCTACTGTCCTGGTCATGTTTGTGTGGAACTACTGTCCCGGTCATGTTTGTGTAGACCTACTGCCCTGGTCATGTTTGTGTGGACCTACTGTTCTGGTCATGTTTGTGTAGACCTACTGTCCTGGTCATGTTTGTGTAGACCTACTGTCCTGGTCATGTTTGTGTGGCGCTACTGTGCTGGTCATGTTTGTGTAGATCTACTGTCCTGGCCATGCTTGTGTGGACCTACTGTCCTGGTCATGTTTGTGTAGATCTACTGTCCTGGTCATGTTTGTGTAGACCTACTGTCCTGGTCATGTTTGTGTAGATCTACTGTCCTGGTCATGTTTGTGTAGATCTACTGTCCTGGTCATGTTTGTGTAGACCTACTGTCCTGGTCATGTTTGTGTAGACCTACTGTGTTGGACATGTTTGTGTAGACCTACTTTGCTGGACATGGTTGTGTGGATCTACAGTCCTGTTCATGTTTGTGTGGGGCTACTATCCTGGTCACGTTTGTGTGGACCTACTGTCCTGTTCACGTTTGTGTGGACCTACTGTCCTGGTCACGTTTGTGTGGGGCTACTGTCCTGGTCACGTTTGTGTGAACCTACTGTCCTGGTAACGTTTGCGTGGACCTACTGTGCTGGTCATGTTTGTGTGGACTTACTGTGCTGGTCATATTTGTGTAGACCTACTGTCCTGGTCATGTTTGTGTGGTTGTGTGGACCTACAGTCCTGGTCATGTTTGTGTGGGCCTACTGTCCTGGTCACGTTTGTGTGGATCTACTGTCCTGGTCACGTTTGTGTGAACCTACTGTCCTGGTCACGTTTGTGTGGGCCTACTGCCCTGGTCACGTTTGTGTGGACCTACTGTCCTGGTCACGTTTGCGTGGATCTACTGTCCTGGTCACGTTTGTATGAACCTACTGTCCTGGTCACGTTTGTGTGGACCTATAGCCCTGTTCAGGTTTAGACCTATCGTCCTATTCACATTGTGGTTTACACCAAGGCAAAATGCTACAACCTGACTTCGAAAAAGCACATAGTTTTAAACATTTGATATGGATACATTGAAAGCCTACATAAGCCAGTGAATTCCCGCCTGATATATTCAAGTTCATGCATAAGGCCGCAACAGAAGAGGTCTGACGGTACATCACACACGAGACAAAATCCAAACTAGACACGATACCCAAAGAAGTCAGGGCAAACAAGAAACGCCTTACCGGTATTGAATTGTGTGTGTTGTTGTAGTGGCTGGTGGCTAACTCTGGTGCTGTCGTTCCTGCTGAGGTTAGGTATAGTCGTAAGCTGGATGCATGCTCGTTTTGTTCCACAAGCTGGACAGCTGAATCCAGATCAGCCTGACACCTCAGGGGAATGTAGATCTGTGGAGATAGAGCACACAGGTAATGTAGATCTGTGGAGATAGAGCACACAGGTAATGTAGATCTGTGGAGATAGACCACACAGGTAATGTAGATCTGTGGAGATAGACCACACAGGTAATGTAGATCTGTGGAGATAGACCACACAGGTAATGTAGATCTGTGGAGATAGACCACACAGGTAATGTAGATCTGTGGAGATAGACCACACAGGTAATGTAGATCTGTGGAGATAGACCACACAGGTAATGTAGATCTGTGGAGATAGACCACACAGGTAATGTAGATCTGTGGAGATAGACCACACAGGTAATGTAGATCTGTGGAGATAGACCACACAGGTAATGTAGATCTGTGGAGATAGACCACACAGGTAATGCAGATCTGTGGAGATAGACCACACAGGTAATGTAGATCTGTGGAGATAGACCACACAGGTAATGTAGATCTGTGGAGATAGACCACACAGGTAATGCAGATCTGTGGAGATACCACACAGGTAATGTAGATCTGTGGAGATAGACCACACAGGTAATGTAGATATGTGGAGATAGACCACACAGGTAATGTAGCAACGTGAGAGTGTTGGTGGCGTTCTGTGTTGGTTCTTCTACTACAGGCTTGTGCAATCTCTTTTTTTTTAAATTCGAGGGCTGAATGCAAAGCTAAGCGGGTAATCGTGGGTCGAATGTTGGGCTAAATGGGTGGTTATGGGTCGAATTCTTAGATTAGTCGGTGGTCTCAGGCCGAACTACGAGTGAAGTAGTTGGTGGTAGACCTAACGAGTAAAGTGGATGGTCATAGACATAACCAGTGAAGTGACCTAACGAGTAAAGTGTGGTATCGTAGACCTATGGAGTGAGATATGTGGTCGTAGACCTAACGAGTAAAGTATGTGATCATAGACCTAACGAGTAAAGCGTGTGATCGTAGACCTAACGAGTAAAGTGTGTGGTCGTAGACCTAACGAGTAAAGTGTGTGGTCGTAGACCTAACGAGTAAAGTATGTGGTCGTAGACTTAACGAGTGAAGTGGGTGGTTGTAGACCTAACGAGTAAAGTGTGTGATGGTAGACCTAACGAGTAAAGTGTGTGATGGTAGACCTAACGAGTAAAGTGTGTGATGGTAGACCTAACTAGTAAAGTGTGTGATGGTAGACCTAACTAGTAAAGTGTGTGGTCGTAGACTTAACGAGTAAAGTGTGTGGTCGTAGACTTAACGAGTAAAGTGTGTGGTCGTAGACTTAACGAGTAAAGTGGGTGGTCGTAGACCTAACGAGTAAAGTGTGTGGTCGTAGACTTAACGAGTAATGTGTGTGATCGTAGACCTAACGAGTAAAGTGGGTGGTCATAGACCTAACGAGTAAAGTGTGTGATCGTTGACCTAACGAGTAAAGTGTGTGATCGTTGACCTAACGAGTAAAGTGTGTGATGGTAGACCTAACGAGTAAAGTGTGTGATCGTAGACTTAACGAGTAAAGTGTGTAATCGTTGACCTAACAAGTAAAGTGTGTGATCGTTGACCTAACAAGTAAAGTGTGTGATCGTTGACCTAACAAGTAAAGTGTGTGATCGTAGACTTAACGAGTAAAGTGTGTAATCGTTGACCTAACAAGTAAATAAATATGTCCTTTGCAGAAGGTCAATCTTACAATTGCCACCTTATTTGGCTGTTATACGTTTCTTGGCAGGTACGGTAGGTTGCCATTACTCACCATACACTGAGAAGCGATCGTACCTAGTAAACACCCCAGTGGTCTCGAGGTAAGGTGCCCGCGGTCGAGGGTTCAAATCACGATGAAGACCGGGAATTCATTTTCACGTGGATCTTCTGGTAAAAATTCCCCTGATCTCTGGGTAGTGAGATCGGACTCCCATGTTCAGTATCGAGCACGTTAAAAATTCCTTGGCAGTTGGAAATCTAAAAGAGTAGGCTTAACGGCGGTTGCCCGGACAAAATTCAAGTTTAAAAATCTACTCAAGCTATTTGTACCTCCCCGAGGTTAACAGCAGCTATAGATGGTGCCTAACTGGCTGCGGATCTAGTTAGTTAGTCGACAGATCAGCCTCACTGCACATCGAACCACAAGTCCATAGGTGCTCAGCACAGTATATCCCCCCAGCTTATGTCGCCTCACGACACCAGTTCTGTATTGCCTCACTAGTCTCCTTTGGCTTTCAGCGTGGCGTTCTTGTCTGACTCTCTCTCTCTCTCTTTCTCTCTCTATCTATCTATCTCTCTTGTGATCTGAATTTCTTGCAGTCTACTTAGCAGTCTTCTTCTTCTTCTTCTTCGTTCGTTCTCAATCACCCGCTACCAAACCCTGAAAGGGCTTACTACTTAACAATCTACTTGCAGTTTACTTTGCTCTAGTGTATGGGTCTTTTAAGATGGACTCGCACATTGGTTAAACAAGAAAACTGGTTGTATACAGACTCCGTAGAATCTTCTAAACCAGTATAAAGAAGTTAAGTTTAGTTTAGTGAACTGAACATAGTGGGATTCGTACCGGATGCGTTGGGATTATGAAACGAACGTTTCACCTGTAGGCTACGCTGCCCCTACAGAGGTCGCATGTCGTCTACTAGTAGACATGCACATAAATTGACAAGCATCAACAAGAGACATATGCCAAGTAAGACAAGAAGCCAGTATTTTTATAAGAAACCAGTACATGTTCACGTGACATAAAAATCTAAATATACTACTCAAAATATTTCAAGGGTCACTGACCAAATTTTACAGTTTAACAAATTCAGAAGTGAGCAATCAATAATATTTAATCAGATTGTTCTTCAATTATTTAGACATAGAGTGTGGCTGTCTCATTTTTAACAGCAAACTTGTATGTGCAGGGTTATAATAGATCATAAAGGTAAGATGAGTAAGCAAGTCCTGGTAGCAGTGAAAAAGATAAATGTAATGTTAGCTATGATAACAGGAAATAGTAAACATAGGAGCAAAGAAATGATTGTCATACTGTATAAAGCATTAGACCTAGATTGGAGTACTGTGTACAGGTGTAGAGTCCGTATCGTAGAGGGGATACAAACATGCTGGAAAGGATACAAAGAAGAGCGCTAAAGCTGATAATGGAATTCCTGAAGTATAGATATGAGGAAAGAGAAAAACCGGCCAACAATGTCTAGAATAGAATTTGAGGTGTTTTTGTTTGTTTTGTTTTGCATTCGCCTTATTTATCTATTCCCCTAGACGGTGTGCGTTGCACTTTGTTTCTTTTGCATGTCGCCCAGTGCATCCAGCTTCGTCATTCATTTCATGTAAGGGTCTGCTTCCTTTTACATTTTATACGAGTTTGTTTCGCCGGGGTAACATCCGGTGCTCTGATGGGGAAAGAACCCAACAGCATCGGATTGTGAGCCGTGTCACTTATCCACTAGCCCACACCACCCCCCCCCCCGGGGTGATTTAATACAGGTATATAAAATTATCGAGGGAAAGGATAAATTAGACTACAACATGTTTTTTTCAAAGTACGACTGCCTACAAGGATAAGAGGGCATAGCTACACATTACCTAAAGAAAGATCCAGATAAGATATTAGGGAATATTTGTTTATTCAGAGAGTGTTGAATGCTTGAAATGTCTTGCTACGGGAAATAGTGGAGGCAGAGGCAACTAATGCATTCAAGAAAAGATTGGATGCGCATAGGTTTTAGATCAAGTGGCTTGGCTTGGCTTCGTTCGTTCTCAATCTCCCGCTACCAAACCCTGAAAGGGCTTACGCAGCAGAATGTAGTCCAGAGAACGGAATGCGTTGTGTCGTAGTTTACAGCTTGACTGCGATATTTGCACCTTTTGGTCCAACACATATGACTTCAGCAAGCATTTTTTGAGCACCGAGTTAGCATTCCCTCTTCGATGCCTTCTCCTTAGCAAGTCTGCCCTGCCGCAGCCTGTTATCCAGGATCATCGCGTGGAGGTGTAGAAGGGTCTTGACAGGTCTGGTTAGCTGGCCCTGACGCTAGCAGTCAGCTATGGGTGGCTGACCACTGTAGCTCATGCGCTGCTCAGCATCTTGATCCCAGATCAAGTGAAGTTAAAGAAACTGGCGTTATACAACCTCTGCAAAGTCTTCTAAACCAGTATAAAAACGTTAAATTAATTGGTGGTTCATTGGAATCGCCCTTCTTTCTCAAACAGACATGCCGGCTCTTGAAATCAAGTTGGCTCCCTCTTGCTGAGCGTCCCAACACGTCCCAGAGATGCTCAGCATGTTTGACTTCAGCTGTGACTGTTGGCCTGTCCACCCTGGTGACAGTGTGCTACTGGAGGACGTGTAGAGGGAAACCTAACGGACATTATCTATAGAGATTATATTCTTCTGCCTCTTACAGGGATCAAGATGCTGAGAGGTGCATGAGACGTTGTGGTCAGCGACCCAAAGTTGACTGTTAGGGTCATGGTCAGCTACCATAGCTGCTAAGGCCCTTCTAGATCTACACTTGGTGATCCTGAATAACAGGCTGCAAACAGGGCAGACTAGCTAAGGAGAAAGGATATAAAAGTGAAGACTAACCCAATACCCAAAAATGCCTGCTGAAGTCGAATGTATCGGACTGAAATGTGCAAATATCGTAGTCAAGCTGTAAACTACGACCCAACACATTAAGTTCTAAAGACTACTTGCAAAGCCCCTTTGAGGGTTTGGTAGCTCGAGATTGAGCATGGACGAAGACGAAGAAGACACATCTTACAATACGAGCAATACAATGCTGTACTCAAAAATGACAACTTCCGATCCCAATGAGCTCGTGTTGTTAATAACTTCCACGTGCAGCACCAAGCCACCAGGAAGGACTGACCAGCACTCACACCTGATCGAAACCCTATTGAGCATCAATAGGATGTTATCGAACGATGGGCAAGAGGTATCCATCTTTGTGTCAGCAGCCGGCATGTCTCAATTTAAGAAAGATGGGTGGTTCCAATTAACCGCACATTTATGCCATCCAAGTTCGTTGTTAAAAATTAAAATGTCACACTTTGATGTCCAAATGCTAAGTGATTAAATATTGATATCTAATTTTGTTATTTCTAATATTATGAGATTTGGTAAGTGACCCTTGAATTATTTTGAGTCGCATTTATAAATGAGAAGGGTTCACGTAGCACAGTGGTTAGCGCGTTGACTTCGCATCTGAGGCGGAAATGTTTTTTTTTCAGACCGCATCGGCAACCAAGTCGACCCAGCCGTAAATGGGTACCAGTTCAGTCCGGGAATTGACAGTGGCCGGCGTGATGCTGACCACATCATACACTAAGTGCCGTGTATTACAAAATACTATAGGCACCATATTTCCTATGCGTCGCATGGCGTGATGAGATCTTTACTTTAAAAAAAAAAAATAATAAACATTACAAACGGAAAGGGTTCTTCATGGACAGACCATGGCCTTTTTTTAGAACATAAAGAAGGCCATGGACAGATACAGTCAGAAAATAACAGTCAAGCAGGGACGAGTAACTCACCTCTCCATTGCACTGCGTGTAGAACACGTTCAACATGATATGGTACATCTCCTGCAGCCTGCGGACTAGCTCAGCAAATAGTGCGGGACGAGGCACTGACATAACCCTGGGGAAGACAATGACAGCAATCTGTGAACACTGGCAGTTATTAAAAGTTACCTGAACAAATTGTGGGCTAACTTTCTGTATCTGAAAAAAAGCTCTGCATGCACTAACATAGTAATCTAAGGATAACATGGGAAACTTGGAGGCAGTGGGTAGTAGATATACTAATCACCGATCATTTAAGGCCTGCATGGTCTATACTTAATGATAGGAAAGTTAGGTAGTAATTGAGTCTAATAATATGGCTGAATCGATTTCGGCCTATATTCCATTGCCACAAGTGTTGAATAACCAGACAACGATAGTTTGACACTATTATTCGGGTGCCCCACTGTTCTGGTACCTTAAATATATTTGTCTTTCTTTATCTGGAGGTCCGGTGTTGGAGTTACGGGCTGCATGTTACTTCACTTTCTTTTTTGTTGTTCGTTATATATGTTTCTGAGTGCAGATAAATACTTGTCTTGTGGTCGTTGTTATGAACAAACGTTCTCTGTAGTAGATACACTACCATAGTAATGGAAGGGGAAAATGGGAAACTTGGAGGCAGTGAGATTAGATACACTACCATAGTAATGGTAGGGGAAAATGGGAAACTTGGAGGCAGTGAGATTAGATACACTACTCTACATTCGATATACTGTTCTCTTTTGTTAGTTGTTCACCGTGTGGTGTAGATGTCCTGTTCTGTGCATTCATTCAATCAATTGCGCAGACAAACATATGGTTGGCTTGTTGTGTCTTTGCATGGTGGAGAGGCTGCCATGTAGACCACTAATTGGTAGAAAATACGTTATCTTTCGACATTTCGCCCGGACAGCGACTGACAGTCTTCTATTTTCGATTTCCAGCTACCAGTGGTTCCTTTACGTGCAAAGCATGTACACAAGACCTCTGAGTTTAAAGTCCGTCTCCAATACGACTAAACGCCGATCTCGCATCCCATGTGACCAGGGTTTCACTTGCGTGATTGGAAACCCACCGCTTCGTGCAATCGTTTGATTGTTTCTTGAGCACCATACCTCTCAGTTATAGCGCCCCTCCCCCGAATACAGAAATACAAAAGTGAATCATTGATTTCCCTGGGGATATAAGGAAAGGGAATAAATGGCGAACAAGGCACACAATCATTAATGGCGTACATACTACAAAACTGCCCCGAATATGATATACAGAGAAAATCTCACTGGCCCATAGAAACAACACTGGAAGAGAAACTTTATGGACCTGTATGTCAACTACAAAAGACAGTGAAGTTTATACAAGAGACAACATTGCAGATATAGACAATATTTTAAAGCGAACGAAAGAAGAAGAAGATTAATGGCGTCACAGATTATGGGATCTTGCTTCATATCATTAAGGTAATTTGACCCTGATTTTGGAGAGGCTCGATCCATTTAGCTACGGACTTGCTGCTCCTGGATATGTCAATGCGTCTTTACAATGTGATGGTGTGTCAGCTGGTCTGGGATAAGCCTGATATAGGAAGTCTGGTTTTCAATCTGACAGATCAGTGCCTGATGTCAAAGGCTGTCATTTTGTTCTGAAAATTCTACTGGTCTGTCATTATGAGATGTCCTCATGTGTCTTTCTTCGTTTGCCTTTCGGGCTCAAATGTGTCTATTAGTCAGGGTCAGGCAAAATATACTGATCAGACATGTTAGTCAGGGTCAGGCAAAATATACTGATCAGACATGTTAGTCAGGGTCAGGCAAAATATACTGATCAGACATGTTAGTCAGGGTCAGGCAAAATATACTGATCAGACATGTTAGTCAGGGTCAGGCAAAATATACTGATCAGACATGTTAGTCAGGGGCAGGCAAAATATACTGATCAGACATGTTAGTCAGGGTCAGGCAAAATATACTGATCAGACATGTTAGTCAGGGTCAGGCAAAATATACTGATCAGACATGTTAGTCAGGGTCAGGCAAAATATACTGATCAGACATGTTAGTCAGGGTCAGGCAAAATATACTGATCAGACATGTTAGTCAGGGTCAGGCAAAATATACTGATCAGACATGTTAGTCAGGGTCAGGCAAAATATACTGATCAGACATGTTAGTCAGGGTCAGGCAAAATATACTGATCAGACATGTTAGTCAGGGTCAGGCAAAATATACTGATCAGACATGTTAGTCAGGGTCAGGCAAAATATACTGATCAGACATGTTAGTCAGGGTCAGGCAAAATATACTGATCGGACATGTTAGTCAGGGTCAGGCAAAATATATTGATCAGAAATGTTAGGGTCAGGCAAAATATATTCATCAGACATGTTAGTCAGAGTCAGGCAAAATATACTGATCAGACATGTTAGTCAGGGTCAGACAGAATATACTGATCAGACATGTTTGTTAGTGTCAGACAGAATATGCTGATCAGACATGTTAGAGTCAGGCAAAATATACTGATCAGACATGTTTGTCAGGGTCAGGCAAAATATACTGATCAGACATGTTTGTCAGGGTCAGACAGAATATACTGATCAGACATGTTTTTTAGTGTCAGACAGAATATACTGATCAGACAGGTTAGTCAGGGTCAGGCAAAATATACTGATCAGACATGTTAGTCAGTGTCAGGCAAAATATACTGATCAGACATGTTAGTCAGGGTCAGCCAAAACATACTGATCAGACATGTTAGTCAGGGTCAGCCAAAACATACTGATCAGACATGTTAGTCAGGGTCAGCCGAAACATACTGATCAGACATGTTAGTCAGGGTCAGCCAAAACATACTGATCAGACATGTTAGTCAGGGTCAGCCAAAACATATTGGTCAAGATCCTTAACTCAACTTCTTGGTACTCCTCCCTGCAAAAGCGGGCTGTTTTCATGGCAACCTGGCTAACGAGGTGGAGGATCGATGTGACCCCGGTACTAGTGAGTGACACGCACATAAAGTCAATCATAGTACAACCGCCTGGAGGACCCTGGTCCACCTTCATCAGCGCTCTCGGAATGTGGGGAAAGCTACAACAACTACCCACGTAACGTCCTTTTCAGAACGCACTTAAGAGTAAACTTTCTCATTGTGGGCATTCAACAACAACAACAACTATTAGTAGTAAGTTTGTCATTGCTATCCTTCCTACGGCCTACTATAAAATATCTCTATGGATTAAAGAATAGTTGTTCATGACAAGGAGACAAATATTTATCTGCGCTCGAGAGTGAAAAATAACGAACATCATCAAGGAAAGGGACGTAATAGGCAGCAGAATTGTCACACCAGGAGTCCAGAATTGGAAAGCCAAGAGGGACATTGGTGACACTAAACATCATATGGAGATCCAGAGAAATCAAAATTCACATCAAAGTTAGACAATTCAACGCCAGTGTCAAGTCGGTGTTGCTGTATGGAGCGGAGACGTGGAGAATGGCCAAGGTCATACAACAAAGACTCCAGTTCTTCGTTAACAGTTACCTACGAGGGATAATGGGCATAAAAAGGCAGGATGTAGGATAAAGACGTGTGGGAACGGGCTCATTAACAGATACTGAAACAACAGATTAAGCGAAGAAAATGGGTTTGGACAGGACATATGCTATGGAAGGCACTGCGCAACATTGCCAGATAGGCTCTTATATGGAATCCTCAAGCGGAGAGAGGGAGAGGGAGGGAGAGAGAGAGAGAGAGAGAGCGTATTTAAAAAATACATGGAGAAGAAAATGTGAGAAGGATCTAAGAATAAATGGTTACTATGGAGAAAGACATAAAGAGAATGGCAGTCCAGGACCGTGCATGCTGGCGGAATGTTGTCAATGGCCAATGCACCAAGGTGAGCGACGGGTTTTGATTGATTGATTAATTGAATGAATGGACAGTCCGGAAATCGAACGCCGGACCTCCAGATGTCGGATGTGCCTTGCTACAAGAGAGAGATGAGTTAAGGCACTATGCCAGTCTCCAGTCTACGCTTGTCCATGTTGACGTGTTACAGTATAGGGTCTGCACTCAGCCTTTGTCAGTGCTAATAACTATTAAGCTGTCATTGTGTGAGGTCCGAATACGGGGCATTTCCTCAAAATCATCTTCAGCATGTTTATCAACATCCGTGACGTCATTATCATTTTCTTCCTCTTCTTTCTTCGGCGCTCATTCTCGAAAGGACGTTGTTTAGTTTAGTTTAGTTTAGTTTAGTTTAGTTTAGTCGTAGAATCAACGTCATTGCACACGGTTTAACCATGGCATCTGCAGTATAAACTATAGATGGCCATGGTTTAACCCACAAGTGCTCTGTTCTTCTCTATATTCTTCGAGAATCTCAATGCACCAACTCCGTAGCACCGGAGAGGATTCCGTAATATATTGGGTGGATTTTTAACATAATTTTAAATTTTTAATTCAAAATTCAAAAGAACGGTGTGTGGTAGTTTACAGCGATGCTGAGATATCTCCGCCTTTTGGGCCGACACATCCGATATCAGGAGGGGGGGGGGGGGAGGGGGGGGGGTCGTTGACCCTGATGCAAGCAGCCAGCTGAATTATTTTGTATTATGATGGTTAGCCATTTCGCTCCAACAGAAACATAGACCCATCACTACAGCTGTCCTATTAACAGAAAGTCTGTATTCGAGAATTTGCAGAAGTGCTTTAAATAGTAACGGTTCTACATGATAAGGCTGCTAGCCTTATGCACAATTCTATTGGACGTTCTGTACTATTTGCTTGTACGGTTACTGTGGTAATATTCTTTTCACCCTGGTGCAACTCAAGTGTTTATGTAATGTATATAGGTTTCGGTTCAGTTCATCCCGTGATCTTTTGAGATTGTTGGGGCACCCCTGCTAACACCTCCACAATCCTGCGCCATCTCTCTCTGTCTGCTGTTGCTTTATGTGCCTCTTCCAGTCGAAGGTTAGTCCATTCATGGATGTTGTCTTTCCATTGATTTCTCGGACGTCATCACCTTCGCTTGCCCTGTGCCATGTAGTATTTGCAAGGCCCTTTGACCTCGAGACGTGGCTATACCAAGTCAGCTTTCACCTTTTGATCGTTATGAGGAGGTCGTCGTACAGTCCACTTGCATTCTCGATTCTACGTCGTACTTCATCCTTTTTGATACGGTCTTTGTAGGTGATATTTTGGAGTCTTCTAACACATCTATCTTCATGGCCTGGGTTCTATGTTTATCCCTCAAGTAACCACATATATTTCCTCATAAAATGTGTGATTTGTCTCATACTTTCCTCATCGCTGCGGTAGAGTGATAAGACACTCACCTCTTAATGTGCTGAACGGAAACGGTGGGCGATCGAATGACGCAAGTCTCAAGCTACCCAAGGTCTAAAAGGAGATGGGAACAGTGTGTCTGCATCTTGAGTTACCTCCAGTCGTCTTGACTTTTGTCTTGGCATTGGTCCAAGATAGCTCGGGACCAGAGAGTGAGGTTGATGACTAGCGCAGCTTCTTCCTCACTATAATCCAAATGCAGCTCAAGTTACGTCATCAAGACAAACCCGTCTGATGATGTCGTCATCCTCGCTTGCGATGGGTAATTAACATAAAACTAACTCGTCAACATACATCCGTCAAGTAACCACACAGGGACGGGGGTTAGTGGTTAAGTGACACAGCTAACAATCCTAAGGTGCTAGGTTCAATTCCCATCACAGCACCGGCCGTTACTACGGGGAAGCAAACCCTTAGAAAATGTAGGAGGAAGCAGACCCTTACATAAAATGAATGCCGAAGTCGGATGCACTGGGCCGACAGGCGCAAAATTAAAACATAGTGCAACGCACACCGCCTTGTGGAAAAGAGAAATAAGACGAACGCAATAAAACATTTAAAAAATAAATAAATACATTTTCCAAAACCACACTCATTTCCCTCATAAACTTGGTCGTCCGTCTCAGACATATCTCGTCTTCATACAGTCTCAGTTTTAGGCTTAATTGACCTGTACTTCTACAGGGGCGGATGCTAGGCTAGGATATAGCAATTTATTACTACGCTGCGTTGGGACAACTTAACTTAACGTCTTTATACTGGTTTAGAAGACTTTACAGAATCTGTATGCAGCCACTTTTCTTGGAGGGTGGCTTTTACTGATGTGAAAGACCATCTTAATAGACTCAACATCAGAGCAAAGTAGACCCACAACCTGTTAGGCGCCATTTATGCTGCTCTTAACAAACCACCTAACCTTGGCCGGTGTTATGCCATATCACACAGTTAGTTACCTCTTACAACATGCTCTCTGTGGGGCAGTGGTGCTATTCTTGTCCTTGTCACAAACAAAGACTCCGGTGGACCACTCGGTCATATGTCTCAGACTTCTTTAGTGGGTCATGCATAGTCCCCCTGCTTCTCTCGTTGAGTTGACAAACTTGAAGAACAACTTCTACCGCGTATTTGCCCCTATATGGTGCACTATAGTGACTCAACACACCGTTTCACAATTCGTGATCTAAGGCAATATAATGTCCCAGAGAGTCATAAAAGGAAACGTACAACGACAGCAACAACAACGCTGACATAGACATATCTCTGAATTTGGGAGATGGTAGAATCGGTGTAACAATGAAGCGCTCTTACCTCGATACCGGATTTAGTAGACCTTTTCATGAACATTGTGCGCCATATTCAAGTGTGCACGTAAATAGATGTGTTCAACTTGATCAGCGCTTCTCCAACGTTACGGTGTGACAGGCCAGCAGGGATTGATCTATTATAGCAGGGACAGGTGCCAAATTTGTTGATTATTCATCTTCTCTGACCACATGAAATGTGTATTTACATTGTAGCCGATTCTGTGACTTTTTTACAATTAGGCTTGGCCTGGCTTCGTTCGTTCTCAATTTCCCACTACCAAACACTGAAAGGGCTTAAGTAGTAGAATGTAGTTCATAGAACGGAATGCGTTGTGTCATAGTTTACAGCTTAACTGCGATATTTGCACCTTTCGGTCCAACACATCCGACTTCAGCAAGCATTTTTTGAGTACCGGGTTAGCATTCCCTCTTCGATCCCTTCTCCTTAGCCTGTCTGCCCTGCTGCAGCCTGTTATCCAGGATCACCGCGTGGAGGTGTAGAAGGGTCTTGGCAGCTCAGGTTCGCTGGCCCTGACGCAAGCAGTCAGCTATGGGTCGCTGACCACTGCAGCTCATGCGCTGCTCAGCATCTTGATCCTCTATTTCAATTAAATGATGGTCTTAGTTTTAGTCAACCTGTACTTCTACATGTCCAGGTCCCATCTCTGGCGTGAGCTGGATGTAGCCGATGACGAGGATTTCCTGTTGAGCTGGCTAGGCTCGAGCAGCTTAACACTCCGATGTGTTGGGACAAGTGTCGCAGAGGGTGGTTAACTGAAGTGGTGCAAGTCCATCTTATTAGACTCAAGCACTATAGCAAGGTACACCCGCAGCCTGTTAGACGTCATCTATGCGGTTCTTAAACCACCTTATCATGGCCGGTGTAATGCCACGTCACACAGTTAGTCGCCTCTTACGATATGCTCTCTGTGTGGCAGTGGTGCTAATCTTGTAATTGTCATTCACAAAGACCACTGCAGACCACTTGGGATTTAATGATAGTAGTTACAAGTATTTTTTGCCTGTGACTAACAATTTAAATAGTTATTTTCCATGACGCCCTTTGCGGAAGGACAACTAGGGGCTTGCAGACTCCAGCGGGTTACGGCCCACTACTTTTGGAAGCATTGAGCAAAAGCAGCGTTTCCAAAACAAGGGGTCGCAGAACCAAGACGCCGGAGCTGAAACAAACATAATTGAACTGTGGTTCCAGACTGGTACAGTTTAAGAGTCAAAGAGCTATCCAGCTCGTCTGTCAGTGTTTCATTCCGGTTTGGTGATTTCAGTCTCCCAAGTGAAAGGCTGGCTGTATACGTGTATCTGATTTAAGGTTATAGACGTCATTATTGCCCTTTGTTAAAGAAACCGGGAGCTTGATGTGATGATGGAAGAAGAAGGTAGAAGAAGAAGAAGAAGAAGAAGAGGAAGAAGAAGGAGAAGATGAAGAGGAAGAAGAATAAGAACAAGAACGAAGAAAATGAAGAAGAAGAAGAACATGAAGATGAAGAAAAAACAAGAACAAGAAGAACAAGGAGAACAATAAGAACAGGCAGAAGAAGTAGTTATAGAGAACATAATTATCCGTTGTAAGAGAGACCGGGACCTTGATCTGAGGATGGAACAAGAAGAAGACGAATAAGCAGTTATAGTAGACAAGGCGGCGAGGGAAGTAAATGCTGACAGGAAACCAGGAAAAGAATGGGAATGACCTAATCTGACGCTGAGTGATATTCAGACATCCAAGCAAGTCACTCACAAATTTACTAATGAGAATGGTCAGGTACGCACTCGTATGGTCCAGAAACGTGGATAATGAATAACCGATTATAGAAGAGAATTTATTCCTTTGAATTGTGGATTTATAGAGGAATGGAGCACATCCAGGAAAGGGGAATAAACAAATAATGAAGTCTTTGAGAAGTTTGGGAAGTAAAAAGAATTGATGAACAAAATCAAGTGTCGGACAGGTGAGATATTTTGGCCACGTTAAGACATACCTTTTTGCTGAATACAAACAATCCTGGAAAGTAGGGTGGAATGCGAACGTGGTAGATCTAAACGGTCATATAAGTGGTTGGGGGAGGGTGGATAAACAAACGGTCAGGTAAAATCATGGTAGATTGTACCGTCAAGAGACAGAGGATGCTGGAGTTGCATTGCAATCGACCTTGGCTGTGCAAGTGGTACAGGCATTGGAAAATGTTCTAATAGCTTAAGAGCAATGGCAGAGGTGGTCAAAACTACCGCATAAGCTGTAATAACATATTAAAACCTACATAGCAGAGGTGGTCAAAACTACAGCATAAGCTGTAATAACATATTAAAACCTACATAGCAGAGGTGGTCAAAACTACAGCATAAGCTGTAATAACATATTAAAACCTACATAGCAGAGGTGGTTAAAACTACAGCATAAGCTGTAATAACATATTAAAACCTACATAGCAGAGGTGGTCAAAACTACAGCATAAGCTGTAATAACATATTAAAACCTACATAGCAGATGTGGTAAAACTACAGCATAAGCTGTAATAACATATTAAAACCTACATAGCAGATGTGGTAAAACTACAGCATAAGCTGTAATAACATATTAAAGCCGACGTGGCAGAGGTGGTCAAAACTGTAGCATAAGCTCTATTAACACATTGAAACCGACATGGCAGAGGTGGTCAAAACTGTAGCACAAGCTCTAAAAACATATTAAAGCCGACGTGGCAGAGGTGGTCAAAACTACAGCATACGATCTTATAATAGATTAACACCGACATGGCAGAGGTGATCAAAACTGTAGCTCTAATAATATACTAAATCCGACAGATTGGTTCTCTTCGCAGACGCTCTGACCATAGGTTACGACACCATCGAGCCCAAACATACAAACCTAAAGAGACTAAGACTGTACTCTATAGACTCTCTTCAGGCCAGGTCAGGTCATCCCGTAACCGGTGAGGTCGTTGGGGCACACATGAAGACATCCTCACAACTCCATGCCATCCCTCTCTGTCAGAAGCCGCTGCCTGTGACTCTTCTGGTCGGAGACTGGTCCATTCTTTTATGTTGTCTTCCCATCTCTTTTTGGGCCGGCCTCTTCGTCGTCTGCCATGCACCTTCCCGTGGAGGATTGTGTTTGCAAGACCATTTGATCTCGATATGTGACCGTATCAAGTGAGTTTCCTTCTTTTGAAAGTTGCCAAGAGATCTTCGAAAGGCCCTATTGCAGTCGTAATTCTATTTCGGATTTCCTCGTTTGTAACCCGATCTTTGTACGTGACGTTTAAAAGTCTTCGGAAACATCTCATCTCCAAGGCCTGTATCCTTCGTTGAAGGTCAGCTGTAACTGTCCATGTTTCATACGCATAGAGGAATATTGACAGGACCAGTGTACGCATTAATCTGATTTTCGTGCTAACCGTTTATCTTGCCAGATTTTGTTAAGCCGTGCAAGCGCCGCTATTGTCTGTGCTATTCTGGCCAATACTTCACATTTTGATCCTTCATCACTGACAATCGACCCAAGATATTTAAAACGGTCAACTACTTCGAGTTCTTGACCGTTTGCTTTTATCTTGCTGTTGAAGCTCGTAGCGTTGTTTGTCATTAGTTTTGACTTTCCAGCGTTTATCTCCATACCATAGTCAAGAGCTGTTTCATCGAGCCTTCTGACCCATTCCTGGAGTTCTGCTCCTGAACCCGCCAACCCGTCGATATCATCTGCAAAACGAAGGTAGTAATCGTTCGGCCCCCTATCTTGATAGTACCAACGTGACCTCCTAGTGCCTCACTCATAATTCCTTCAAGGAATAAATTGAAAAGAGTTGGAGAGAGTGTACACCCCTGTCTCACACCGATGTGCGAAACCAGTCTCTCTTACGGATTCAAAATGATTGTGATTCCATCTCACTGCAACACCGTTGGCAATGAAGAAACTGACAGACTGCAAATATAGGATTCATGTACAGGGGTAAATCTTAGTAGCGCCCTTATTGCTTCACCTGGAGTGAAAAAGTGAAAAAACAAATCAATCTACTTAACTTAACTTAACGTCTTTATACTGGTTTAGAAGACCCTGCAGTGTCTGTATACAACCAGTTACATTTACATCACCTTGCTCTAAAAGCTATGCGCATCCAGTTTATTCTTAAATGCATTAACTGTCCCTGCCTCCACTGCCTCCCCTGGCAATGCATTCCAAGCATTCACTCTCTGACTAAAAAAATATTTCCTAATATCTAATCTGGACCTCTCTTTAGTCAGCTTGTAGCTATGCCCTCTTGTTATTTGTAGGTGGCTGTATTTTAAAAAACGTGTCATAGTCTAATTTATCAATTCCTCTGATCATCTTATAAACCTGTATTACGTCACCACGAATTCTTCTCCCTTCGAGACACTGTAGGCCGGTTTTTCTGAGTCGTTCCTCATAACGTTGAGTATTCTACCACTACCGCCACTGGACAAGAGTAACATCTACTCTTTGAATCAACTAAGCTGTAAATGTCAATCAAAACTCTCGTCTTGCTGATTGTACATATTCTGTTCACTTGTGGCTGCTAAGTGGCTGGAGAAGCGGAAGTATTCTCTCCTGGACTAAGTGTGTTAGGCAAGTCGTTGTAAGCCCGTGTTGGTGTATAATTACAATAATAATAGTTGCCCATCGCAAGCAGAGATTGCGACAGAATCAGACCTGTGCTGCAAGATATGATCTCATATGACTGTAAAGTACAATCCTGACACGGCAGGCTCTGCCACACCCGTGGTATACACGTGAGGATTCCACTGTAGAGTCGTCGTGCGTTCTATTATTTCGGGAAGCTGGCTTTCTCTGAGTCTTGGCGATGAGGTTTCGATCTGCGGTGTGAGCGCCTTATGTGATGCTAGCGCCCCGAGTAGAGCGGTTCTGAGCTATCATCTCCTAGGAGGTGACAGTATCGTTGTAGCTCTTCAGAGACATTTTGAAGGATAACTGTTACGTCTTGGATATCTGCCCCATGGTCTTTCTCTTGCATATAACGAAAAGAATTAAGCAGCGGTGTTCCATCAAATTTTGACAAAAGCTTGGTGATACCCAATGGTAATGGGTCGTGAGTTTATGGGTGAGTTTTTAGCGCTAAATGGTTTAGTATATCTTCTTCTTCTTCGTTGTTCGTTCTCAAACTCCCGCTAGCAAGCTCGAAAAAGTGCTTTGCAAGTAGCAGTATATTGTCCCGCAAAAGGAATGCGTTGTGTTGTAGTTTACAGCTTGACTGTGATATTTATACGTTTCGGTCCGACACATATCCGACTTCAGCAGTCATTTTTTTGGCTTGGCTTCGTTCATTCTCAATCTCCTACAACCAAACACTGAAAGGGCTAAAGTAGCAGAATGCAGTCCAGAGAATGGAATGCGTTGTGTCGTAGTTTACAGCTTGACTGCGATATTTGCACCTTTCGGTCCAACACATCCGACTTCACCAAGCATTTTATGAATACAGGGTTAGCATTCCCTCTTCGATCCCTTCTCCTTAGCTAGTCTTCCCTGCTGCAGATCCCCCCGTCCGTTTTTAGTACCTGTTTAGGCTTCCCTCTTCGATACTTTCTCCTTAGCCAGTCTACTCTGTTTCAGTCTGTTATCCAGGATCACCGGGTGAAGGTGTAGAACGGTCTTGGCTGCTGTAGTTCGCTGGCTCTGACGCTAGCTGTTAGCTATGGGTCGCTGACCTCTGCAGCTCATGCATTGCTCAGCATGTTGATCGCCCAGACATCTCATTTCACATGACCCAAGTTCAGCTCTGGCAGCACAGGGCTGGCAATAATACCGACGCAAATGAAGTAATGGAAAGAACATAGTAGTAATAGGAGCCCTAGAATCGAACCCTCGAACCTCTAACTCTCCTTTTCTAGGCCACATATCTTCCTTATCGCAAACAACACATTTATTTCAGGAATGTCCCGTTAATTCCCTGGAAGCCTTTTTTACCCATGAATATGTTTCCGTGTCTGATTACAGCGCCTCTGAAGTACCCTGGATCTCCTATACCCGTGCTTAATCTTCAATCCAGTCCATGTCGTTGTAACCCGGGTACTCACTCATCTCCAGCCACACACACGATGGGAAAACACACGGGCTTGTAAATACAAAGCATCGCTAACTATGGCAAAGAGAAGTTCTGTTAAGAATCGATATCACTGCACTACGGGCAGACCCACAGGTGCTCTGTAAATCAGTAAACAGTGTAAAATATAGATACCGATAGTTCCAGTAGCTCTCTGACTACACACTCCATTATATCAGACGCCCATCTCTCCTGTATAATTACTTTCATTACTTTTGCAATCTGTACATCTCCGGCTGACCAATTTCAGTGTCTTCATCTAAGAAGCGTTTGTTGATCAACTTCACAATTTCACGTCCAACCGTTGCCAATGTCCCTACTACAGATGTCCCTGAAGCCAGGATGTCAGCTCTTTCATTGCGCAAACTCCGGCATGACAAAGGTAGTTGATCTACACAAGTACACAAAAAACGATGCTTATTACCAGTTGAACAGAAGAGAGCAGGTCGTGGGCTTCAGACTTCGCACTGGCCACAATAGACTGAGGTACCACCTATTCAACAAATTGAAGATAGGTGGAACCGACGAATGCCCGTGTGGTACCGGGAAAATGACCGCTGAACATCTGCTGCAAAACTGCCTGACATACGAGGATCAGAGAGAGCATATGTGGCCATCACCAGTGGCAACGCTAGACAAGCTCTATGGCAGTGTCGACAGCCTCAGGATGACCGCTGCTTTTTTCGAAAAAATAATGGTTACTGTCTGATTGCGTACGATGAAGAAGAAGCAGAAGATCTACACAAGCTCCCGAAGGATCGAAGCCTCTGTGCCGGCTCGGCACTGGCGCTACCATCTGCCCTTCAGAAGCAAGGATTGAGACGATTACTGGAGCCATTAAAGACATTTCAAATAGCCACCTCAGAACTGAAGTAACAGCCTTGAAATATTTTTTAAAGTATATTTTAAGTGTTTAAAAGGGATCAAGATGCTGAGCAGCACATGTGCTGCAGTAGTCAGCGACTAAATAGCTGACTGCTAGTGTCAGGGCCAGATAACCAAAGCTTCCAAGACCCTTCTACACCTCCACGCGGTGATCCTCGATAACAGGCTGCAGCAGGGCAGACTGGCTAGGGAAAAGGGATCGAAGAGGGAAGGCTAACCCGGTACTCAAAAAATGCTTGCTGAAGTCGGATGTGTTGGACCGAAAGGTGAAAATATCGCAATCAAGCTGTAAATTACGACACAGCGCATTCCGTTCTCTGGACTACATTCTGCTACTTAAGCCCTTTCAGTGTTTGGTAGTGGGAGATTGACAATAAACGAAGCCAAGCCAAGTGTTCAAAAACATACACTGGACAACAGACAAGAAAGTGAAGTAACAGGCACGTCGGAATTTAACCCTGGACTTCCAGATGAAGAATTTGATTAGAAATATCAAAAATAAAAGTATACAATAAGGAACTGAACCCCAGACCTCCAGAGCACAAACTTGATTTTTATGTTAGAAATGACATAAATAGTAGTGTATGTTATCTGAAATTGAACACAACACACCCAGGTGTCCAATAAAAGAGAATATAGAGCAACAGACCACTTAGAGAATAAACAAGCTGGGTTCTTGAAGGAAACAAAGAGAAACTACTGTTGTATGTACAAATGTTGTATGTAAACAAATAACATCAAAGACTAGCGTACGTATGGACAAAGAGAAACTCACTCCAAAGCTTGTATACCTGTAAACTAGCAGGATCAATGACAAAAAATTTTTAACACCTGGGTAAGGCATACATTTTTTTACATGTCGGAGGTAATATAAAGACCTACTCTGTGCAGTGCGCGGCGGCTGCACTGGCGAGCGGCTTTTATTTCTCAGCCCTATAAATTCTCCAGGTGGACCTGAGAAATAGGTGTAAACGCCGTAACGATAGCATACACAAAAATACAAATCTGTTAGAGAGAAATCGGAGGCACCAGGCAGAGATAAAAACTGTATACAAGTACAAACAATTGAGAAAGCGCATACACAAATCATCGGAACAGAAAGGATCGTGCAACGTACGCCCCTGGAATGATGCACTGACCTCCAGGTGACAAATTGGATTTTACCTGAGAAATACGATTTCGTCTTCTGTGGCGAAACATTTGTCTGTTGAATGTCACGTCATTCCACCTGGTGTAGAGTTCACAAGCTACAACAATAGTAAGATCATGCTTGCTGGATGCCTGTACCTATGTAAAGATTTAGACAAATATATACCTATCCAATACGCCACATTTCCCCGTGTGGTTTGTTAAGAGCAGATATAGATGACGCTTAACAGGCTGCGGGTCTAATATAGTTCTAGTGTTTTAGTCTATTAAGGTGGACTCGCACATCGGTTAAACAGCCCTACAAGAAACTTGTTGTGTACATACTCTGTAGAGTCTTCTAAACCAGTAATAAAGACGTTAAGCCGCTGTCTCATTAACTGTACCCGGCTATCATTTTTTTATTCATGAATGAACCAAGCATAGAGACCGTAGAGATAGACATTTTTTTATGTTGAATACGTCACGTTCATGTACACAGGTTTCTTGTTTGTTAAAGTATTAAATGTTAGATTACAAATGGATTTTAGACGATTTATGTTCTTATTGCGCGGATTGGAGCCAACCCATTTTTCGAGAAAGGTGAAGTAGGCTGTTGTAAAAGATCTTTATGAGGTAGGTCTGTTTATTTAAATGTAATAAATACCTTTGAAGTGTAAACCAACAGTTGTGCCGATATTATAAAAACACAGTATCGATATTTTGTTATTTCAATGGATTTATAGAGAAGTGATGATCTTAAACAGGCAAGTCGAATTGTTAAAATAACTTTACACTTTCATCTTCATGTATCTCGGAAACTAACAAACACAACAGAAACAATAACATTAACAACTTCTTTATTCATTTATGTCTCTACACATAACAAAATCATATTTATTGACCAACAAACAGAAAAATTACATCATCTCAAACTCAACAACCACAGTAAAATGTGATAAATACAATACAATATTCTCGAATTCAATCCGGCGGGTGTGTCGTATGCGAGGTATCCAACAATGTCCTGTATGCTGCCCGATCTTTCGTCGTGTCGTACCATTTCGGATCTAGGTCTCTCATCAGACCATCTCGCCATCGCATGGGTGGGCGGTCGCATATAATAATATGGCCACCAAAACGTCCTTCTGAGTGTCCATCTGTTATCTGGCATGCGCACCACGTGACCAGCCAAGTGGTATTTGTAAGACAACGCAGCCTCCACGACGTCTCGAAATAGAGTGCGTTCCCTTATTTCAGTACTACTGCTCAAACATACTCACGGCAGTGGTCAGCGACCCATAGCTGCCAAGACCCTTCTATACCTCCACGCGGTGATCCTGGATAACAGGCTGCAGCAGGGCAGACTGGCTAAAGAGAAGGGATCGAAGAGAAAATGCTAACCTGGTACACAAAAAATGCTTGCTGAAGTCGGATGTGTTGGACCAAAAGGTGCAAATATTGCAGTCACGCTGTAAACTACGACACATCGCATTCCGTTCTCTGTACTACATTCTGCTACTTAAGCCCTTTCAGGGTTTGGTAGCGGGAGATTGAGAACGAACGAAGCCAAGCCAAGCCAAACATACTCACATTGGTTTGGTAACAAGCAGTAACTGATCCACAGCATCTTCTTACCAATCCTGTGCTACCAAAGCCAAATGTGAGTATGTCCAAGGTGCGAGAGAGTAAAATCTCCACCTGCGAAATGAGATGTCTGCGAATGGCCGCCGACGTCTCCAGAAAAAACAGATTAGGGAACGAGGAAATTCGCAAATAGGTTTGGTGTCATCCCATGTGCCGAACAGATGTCCAGACGGAAGGTGCGCTGGTTCGATGATCTCGTGAGAATGTGCCCTGATCAGCTTCCATTGCGAGCCTACAATGTCCGGCGGTACGGATTCCGAGCAAGAGGGCGACCAAGAAATAGGTGAATAGACGACATAAAATACGATTTTCCAGCAACACGGGTTGATGACCTCAGCTCTGGCCCAGGAAAGGCGATTAAGGTTCTCCAAGGCGCCCATCAGGGTTCAAGTGAATCGATAACTAACTAACTATCGTCGTATTGTCTTTAAATGCTGACCACCCAACCTGTAATTCACCTGAACTCCTTAGCAAGGGATGAACACAAGCAAAACGAGTTTCCGCGTAGGTAAAAACACAACCAACAACAAACAATTGAGAAGTCATATTCACAAATCAGCGGACAGGGAGTGATGTAAAAGTGCGCCCAAAATGACACGCTGGCCTACAGATGACAAATGGGATTTGATCTCAGAAATGTGATTTCCTCTACTTCGGCAATATATTAATGTGTGGAATGCCAAGCCAACCATGAAGATAGGTGCTACTGACGAGTGCACCTGTGGCACTGGAAGAATGAAAGAAAGAGAAGATCTTTGACGTTTTCAAAACAAAAAAACACATTTTATTTTGTACAATACTGTTTTACTTAGCCGATCCTGTACTACCGCGTGGTTGTGGAGGTTAACAAGCCACACAGACGCCAGACGTATCAAATATGTCTCCATCTGGTCTGCTTCCAATGCAGTAGTAGGTCATTGTCTTCTGGTGCACTTTCAGCGGAGATTAAGTCGTCCTGGTGGTCTGGATCCCTAAATAATGTCTTCCACCGAATGTTGTGGAGCCAGCACTGTTCTATTTGACGTGCAGACATGACCAATCCGTGCTAACTGTGACTGCTCCACTTGAATATGAAAGAGCGCGGTTTCAAAATCGTGAAGTGTTTGCCTAGCTCAGGCTTGGTCTCTTGTTGCTGCTTTTAAAAAATATTTCTGAGGTTTGGAACTGATATTTTGTAGGTTGTGGTCATTGCCCATGAATCACGCCTGCAATATTTTTGTGTGAAGGTCGTGCAAATAAACACCACCTTCGTCTGCATGACTTCTGCCAAGTTTCATGAGAAGAAATAACTTTCATGCAATTATGTAGTCAATTGTAAGTCTTCCTTGTTGTCTGTTTTTCACAATGCGGCTTCAAAGATATAAATGGACACCAAATCGTTATTTATTAACAGAAAAGTATAAATCTTATATATATACACATATATATATATATTGTAGTATAGTGTTGTGTTATATATATGATGTCCAAACCGTTTTTTGTCAAATGATTTTTAAAAAAAAAAAAACTTATAATATACGTGGACTGCTATTTATCTATTCTTCTTGATGGTTTTACTTGCTTTCCCTTTCAATTCAGCACATTTGTATATGAGAAACATTAATGTAACGCTTAGAATAAGAACATTATGATCAAATAAGTAATGGCACCAAAATATAATAATGAAACATAGCGCGTGCACACGTGGTTTTGGTTCATCGTATGAATGTGCTTGATCATAAATCCAGACCAAACTGTTGTTAAAAAGAAGTCGCATATCACATACTGTTCTTGGGGATGAAGTGTTAGAGACTTCACTTAACGTATCTGCAGTCTGTATAAAACCAGTATCTTTTACATTCGTTTGATCTAAAAATAACAAAACACATCCAATTTATTCTTGGAAGCATTAATTAACCCTGCCTCTACTATTGCCTCTGGCAATGCATTCCAAGCATTTAGCACTCTCTGATTAAAATAATATTTCCTGGTATCTAATCTGGATCTTTCTTCAGTTAATTTGTAGCTATGCCATCTTGTTCTTGAGGGGTGGGTGTGTTTTGAAAAAAACCTAACTTGACTTAACGTCGTTATACTGGTTTAGAAGACTCTGCAGAGTCTGTATACAACCTGTTTCATTTACATTTTCTTGCTCTAAAAGCTACGCGTATCCAATCTATTCTTAAATGCATTAATTGTCCCTGCCTCCACTACTTCTTTAGGCAATGCATTGCAAGCGTTCACTACTCTCTGACTAAAAAAATTTTCCTAATATCTAATCTGGACCTTTCTTTAGTTAATTTGTAGCTATGCCCTCTTGTTCTTGTGGGTGGTTGTATTTTGAAAATCTTGTTATAGTCTAATTTATCATTTCCTTTGATTATCTTATAAACCTGAAAACTTGTTTTATTCTAATTTATCATTTCCTTTGATTATCTTATAAACCTGTAAACTTGTTTTATTCTAATTTATCATTTCCTTTGATTATCTTATAAACCTGAAAACTTGTTTTATTCTAATTTATCATTTCCTTTGATTATCTGCATTGTACAAGATCACATCCTTCTTATGTGCTGTGGTGGACAATTCCCTTCCTTTCTACCTTCCAGCCCCTGTAGTACTGTAGTAAGCCAGGTATCCATTGCCATTATGTCAACTGGGGCACGACAGTTACGGAAGCTGAACCCAGTACCATTTAACAGCGAGTGCTCTACCGCTACGCTAATCATAAGCCGTAAACAAGCTGATATAACTTCCACCCGAAAAGTGACGAGAGTGTGTTGCCAGTGTCTTGAATCATTGTTATTTGTAAACATGCGTCTACTTGATGTGGACCGCGTGTTACCGGGACTGCTTGCTTAGTAGGGCAAAGAATAGCAGCACTTGAAAGTGTCAGACGTGTCGTAAGATGTGTCTGAGGAGGCTTGAACACGGGCCCGGCTACCCTGTACGGTAGACATTATAAACCAGAGACAAGTAAAAGTAGACCTCATGTAGAATAGAGGTGACTAAGGCTAGTCAGAAAATGGCGCCTACCATCCACTCTCCAGTCGAGAATAGGTGATCATCCTCTGACTGCGCACAGGATACAACAGAATGAGATTGCATCTTTATAATAAATTGAAGATTGTCACTACGGACCTTTGTACCCGTGGTACAGTCCCCATGACAATGCCATCTATTGCAGTCCTGCCCGTCATAAAAGCGCGTAGCAACAACTAATGTTCTTCATTGAAGAATTGTACGAAAGTGTACAGAGACTCGAGTTGACTGCTGCCTTTGTTAGAATCACTGAAGTCGAAGTCTGAAGACGAAAGAAGAAGATGAGACTACGAGGGAATATGCATAAGGCAGACTACTTGATCCTGTAGAACTTCTTCTTCTTCTTCGACCAACTGATGCAACGCTTCTAGTCCGGTTAGGTTCACGAAGTATGCTGTGTGTTTCAGGTCTTCGCCGGTCCCCCAAAGCTAGTAGAGTTTGGTAGATCTTTGTGCCTGCAGCACAACCCCCATGAAGGCAGAATATATTTTGAAGTCCTGTCCACAGTATAGCATTTGGCAACAGCCAGTGTCCACGAGAAGCTGTGCGGAAGTGCACAGAGACTTGAGTCGACTGCTGCCTTCGTTAGAGTCATTAAAGTTGAGGTCTGAAGACGAACGAGGAAGAAGTAGATGACAGCCTCTCTTTGGTCTGTATAAGTAGAGCAGTCATGAAGTATATGTTATGGATTTTGCTTTCGGGTTCCGCAATCGCAATGTGGCGGTGTCTCTGAGCTCCATTCTGTGCAGGTGAGTCTTGAGTCTGCAATGTGGCGGTGTCTCTGAGCTCCATTCTGTGCAGGTGAGTCTTGAGTCTGTAATGCCATGTTCCGAGTCTTACAATCTTTGTCTGCTCATCTCTGTCAAGTTTGTCTGTGTTGTCATTTTCTGGCTTGCATTCTTTGTGCTGGTCTCTCCATACCGTCGTAAGGGAACGTTTGATGAGTGTCTCTGCTTATATATAGCTCTGTGGATGGCGAGTCGGATTTGCCGCCACTTCCGGCTTTTGCGATCTCATTTGCTTCCTCAAAGATCCAACAGTGGGCAGGAATCCATTGTATGACTAGATTTGTTCTTTTAGACAGCAATCCGATGTTGTATTTGATTTCGTGTGAGAGTCTGTTTTCTTTGGGGCTTGAGATGGCTCCTGAAGTCTGTTAGAATTACCGTTTTTTCTTGCAGTTGTGTTTTGGCTGATAAGAATCTGAGTTGTTGCATGTACATCTGTTACCTCAGATCTGAAATTGTTACAGGTCTCTCCTGTTACAATAGAGATAGTGTATATGTACATCTGTTACTTCAGCGCTGAAATTGTTACAGGTATCTCCTGCTACAATAGAGATAGTTTCTATGTACATCTGTTACTTCAGCGCTGAAATTGTTACAGGTCTCTCCTGCTACAATCGAGATAGTTTCTATGTCGCCGTTAGAGTGTGCAATTTAGATTCAACTGCTTCTCTTTTTTCGTTCACCGAGGCCGATCCATCTGTGTACACATGTATTCCTCCCGTAGAATGATAAACCCCAGACAAATTAAAGCAGACCTCTTCAGTCCCATGGTAGAATACTCTACACTTCATCGAAGAAGTGGAGCGACCAAGTCAAGTCACAGTCTGAAGAGACCATGCCACACTTTTATTTACAAAATTCCACAAAATTAGAAAGAAAATACATCTAGACTCATATGGTAGAAGACAACACCAAGTGATAGAAGAGGAGGGATAAATTCAAGTCAGGAGGGGGAGGGTTTAGCATGTGACCGACTACTCCAGTCTCTAGAAACTATAGCCAACAAAGAAATATAAACAACCATACCCTCCCCCCTCCCCCCAAGTGTAGCGGAGGAGCGACAAAGTTATTGTAGACGATAAGGGAGTAATGAGCAGAGCGGTTAGAGCGGTTGATTAGTATAGAGGCAGAGCACTGGCTTTTTACGGCAAAGGTACGAGGTTCAACTACCGTTACCCACACGAATCGGTCAACCCAGCTGGCATTAGTCATCTGGTTTAATGTAAGATGGACAGGCAGCAAGATATTGAACTGGCCACTACACCTCATAAACAAACTGTGACCCAGTACAATGAAGCCTCTAACACTTCTTCTTTGACAGCAGTGACTGCTATGGTACTACCTAAACCTTTAACTCTGGCGGAAAAGTTGTGTGTGGGGGTGGAGGATGGAGAAGAGAGAGAGAGAGAGAGAGAGAGAAAGTCATCATTACACTACGGCTTGTTCCTGCCTGAATTGGGAAGTCATATCTATCTCCTCAATTTTGTATCTTGAATAGGCGCAGACACAAAGACAGTTGATGGTGAAAACATGGCAATGTCCTGAGAAGAGGATGGCTGGAACACATGCTGAAAACGGGCAGAATCACATGGACGAGGGACAGAGGAAGGCAGGGAGAAAATATTGGACAGCTTGAATGAATGGCACGCGAGACGGTCAACAGCGGTAGACACGGGATTGGAGGAGGTGGAGATCCATGAACATCAACGGCAACCGACAGGGCACATGATGATGATAATTATCGTGTCTCTAGTTGTGATAGACAACATACAAGAAGTTATGAAAAAAGGTAAGCAAACAGATAAATAGAAACAAAATTTATAGCCTTAGGATATTTTCAAAAGACACAAGCATCACGTGCATTCACAAGGGCTATGAAAAATGGATATGGAGGAGTTTGAATTATCATGTAACATGTCCTTTGCTAAACGTCACTTCCACCATAGCACGTCTGAAAGACACTTGATGTCTTGTCAAATGTCCAACCTGCTCCAGAGTCATGCCCAAGCATTCCTTGAGATTTTAGTGCCATCACCTTCTTGGTCTGCCTCTGCATCTTCCACTACCGTTCTCTCAAGGCGTATCTTGATGTGGCCAAAGTATTTCACGTTTCTGTTCATGACAGAATGTATTAACCAGTTCTCTTCTATGCTCAACTCTTGTCGAATGCATTCTTCTTTTTTCGGCTCATGGTATTCTGAAGACCCTTCTTTAACATTTCGAATCGAAGGACTCCATTCTTTTCATTGAGGTTTGTGTAACTGTCCATGTTTCACAGCCGTATGCAGCCACGGGAAAAAAACACAGGTTCTCTAAATTTTCACCTTTGTTGGTTTGCTGGTAATCTGACAGCATTAGAGGCAGCCCGCCTTAAATCTATCAAACTGATTTGATAGAGAAGGATTTTGATTATTATAACATAGGGACATTTAGCGTCCTGACTCATTACTAGCTCGCCCGTATCGATGGAAGACATCGTGTGATGAATAAGAGGGCGGCGTAGATAAGTGGTTGGCGTCACGGCTCACAAATTACACTTGCATGTGTTCGTATTCCTGAAACGGCAAGGTCGTGTCCCTTTGAGATGGGGAAACTTTTTACAAATCTGTGCTGAAATCGGATGCACTGGGCGTGAAGTGCAAAACACAGAACGGCGCATTCCGCCTTATGAGGTAAGTCTATTGAGATAGACGATGTGAAAAATAGCAAGTTTGGTTTCTGGGACTCCAGAAGCGCGTGGTCGAATGGTTTCGATACATGTCTGCTGAGAAGGAGAGTAGCGAATCGAATTGCCAGTAAAGGCTTATGTTGTTTATATGTAAGGGGTGAAATTTTTAAAAAAACACAGCCAGCACAGGCCGCGTGGTGAACAGGCCTGTAGTCATCAGCTTTTAAAACCGCTCGACTACCCCTGCAATGGGCTTCTTCATCTGAGGCCACATGAATGGAGCACTCTGCACGGAACTAAACCCCAGCTCACAATCACTTGCAGACGCCACTATATGGCATTGAGTCAAAGGGTAGGAGCCCACAGGCTGCTGGATCAATAACCAACGAAGCAACCAACCAACTCAGCAATGGGGGAAAAAAAAGTTGTAAAACAGTAAGTAAGGTATCTGGATCTTTGTGGTTTGGAATTAGCATGTCTGTTTATTGTTTGCGTTTCTACTTCAACCCTGCAACCAATAAATTTCATGATTGTCTTTCGTACTCTTATTTATTAGATGTGAGGCAGTGTGGCCTAGGGGTGAAACGTCCATTTCCCAATCCTAAAGCACCCGCAGTGTCCAGTTTGGCAGACACTGAATTTTTTTTTCTCAGTGCGATCGCTTCTGTTCGTACGGAAAGTAATGGCTACCCACCAAACATGCCAAGAAAACTATAACAGGCATATAGGTAGGCAGTTGTAAGGAGCGATGTTCTGCAACGGACACGCTACTTGTAAGCATTTACTAGAGTCTTAGCTGACCTGTACTTAAACAGGGGCAGGTGACCATGTGGAGGTCCCAATTCTGGCGTGAGCTGAATATAGCTAGGAGGGTTGATTTCCTGCATAACGGACTAGGCTCGAGCAACTTATTACTCCATTGTGTTGGGAGAAGTGTCGCGTAGAGTGGTTAACCGATGTGCAAGCCCATCTTAATAGACTCAAACACTAGAGCAAAGCATACCCGCAGCCTGTTATGTGCCATCTATGCTGCTCTTAACAAACCACCTAACCATATCTGAAGTTATGCCATGTCCCACAGTCGCCTCTTACTAAATGCTCTCTGTGGGGCAGGGGTGCTATTATTGTCCTTGTCATGCACAAAGACCCCGGCGGACGAATCGGGCTAAATCACAAATACAGTGTTGAAGGCTTGTTTACAGAGAAAAAGATAATAATTGAGAATACAAACAACAGGAGAAAGTCCTTACTGTATTGAAAAATGTATGGAATTCCAAAAGAAATTAAGTCAAATACGTAGATCAGTATCTTCAACTCCAATGTAAGGTCGACCAAACAAGAGACAACTATCACTGTCCTGATCACGGCGGACCACTCGGCTATCTTTTACTAGAGTAAACGTATGTCATACGATGCGAATTACACAGAAATGAGTTAATACTCAATGGCAATTTTATGTATTCACATTCTTGTGTTGTTATTGAATACCCACAACGAGGAATACTCTTTTGTGCGTCCTGAAAAAGACGTTAAGTGGAGGATTGTCGTAGCTTTTCTCACATTCCGAGCGCGATGAAGGTGAACCGAGGTTCTCCGGAAGGTGTGCTATGCATGGCTTCATCTGCGTGTCGCTCACTACTACGGGGATTATGTCGATCCCTCACATCGTCAGCCAGGCTGCCACGAAAACAGCCCGTTTCCAGGGAGAAATACGAGGAAGCCGAGGTGGGGGTCTTGCCCAGTGTAATTTGCCTGACCCTGACTAACACGTCTGATTATTATGTTATTTCTTATGTAAAAATGATGTTACGTGTGAACCGCCAATTGTCTTTCAACGTGTCGTTGACGGATATAAATTTGGAATGTGATCATCTCTAGTATGCATTTATAGATAGATATACACATGTGTATAGGGAGATACATTTGTAATTTATTAGACACATGCACTATTCGCAACTAGAAGTGCCCCCAGAAACATTGGCGCCGCATGTGTCAGAGAGCTGCCAACTGGGCAGTCTGACATTTGATGTTATGTTAATACTCATATCTTCAAATAACAGGCCCATGTTGTGGTTATCCACTCCCAGGTCACTAGGTCGCAGGACGCCTTACAATGTCAATTATGTGAGATCTGTTTAATATGTAAGTGCCTAGCGACAATTTCAGAGGTTGTATGCCAGGCATGTACGAGATAGGACAAGTCTGACAATAGATGGGAGAACGGCAGGCAGTTGGCACACGTTTAAATAGAGCGACTCGTGTCATGTTGGCGTGAGTTACTGACAGTCAGTCAATCAATTCTAATATTGTCATTATGCCAGATGACATTATTTTATGTCATGTACACTTGTGGGGGGGGGGGGGGAGAAGAGGGGCAGGGAAGAGGATGAAGAGAGAAGAGAGCGGAGGGAGAGGGGGTATGGAGAGAGAGAGGTGGTTGGGAGAGAGAAAAAAGACGATTGTTAGGGAGCGTGGGAGGGAGAGAGAGAGTGAGAGAGAAAGAGAGAAAGAGAGTGAGAAAGAAAGAGAGAGAGAGAGTGAGAGAGAAAGAGAGAGAGAGAGAGAGAGAGAGAGAGAGGTTAGTCTCCATAGTTGTATCGCTTCTCAAGAAACGAACAAAAGCCGTAAACTTCAAACTTACCCTGGTCGCACGAGAGGTCAGACTGGCGCCTAATCCTATCGGAAAAGGACAATAAATTCGTACCCTTGTGCGCCTAAAAGAACCCTTAGTTCGTTGAAAATGGAAACGAGCAGTCTGTAAGTCGCTGTTCGGACAAAAATTCTAAAGACAACGAAATTTTATGAGGTCTAAAAGAAAGTCCATCATGCTCGTCCAAGCATGTCTTACCAGCGACTCTAAGAGAGATGTGCATGGCACTAGTAATCTCATTACGTCAAACCATTGATTTTGAAGCCACGACCTCAAATATTGGGGTACGGGCTTCCTGTAAACAGTCTCAAGTGTAGTGATGGCCCTATGCTTGACTTGTAGAGGAAAGGTGAATCGTGTTTATCATAAACAAGTGGTCATGGTCACTAGATTAGATGGGATGAGAAACGAAGACATCCGACAGAAAGTGGGAACACCTCCATTCACTGAATGACGATCGCCCATCGCGTGTGAAGACCACTTTCTCTGTTCAGCCGTGTGGACAAAAGCCTCTGCTGTGTCCGCTGAAATGGGTTACGCGCGGTAATTTCGATTTCAGCGAGCAAGCTTTGCGCAATATGTCAACCTCACTCTCTGGTCCTAATCTAAATTTGGCCAGTGGCAAGACACTATCGAGACGACTGGAGATAGCACAGGATGCAGATTTTTCCTCAGGGTTTACTCCCGAAGCCGTTCTCGTAAACAGCTATCCCGCAAGGTAGCAGGGGCAAACGTGGAATACATAGCTAGAGAATCTAATGGTTTGGACATTTCTTCTTCTTCATTCATTCTCAATCTCCCGCTACCAAGCCATGAAACGGCCTTGCAAGCAGCAGGATGTAATCTAGTTGACAGGCATGTCTCTAAACCTTCCCGTCAAACGATCATTCAACAGCGCACGACTGAGCTTCAAATGAAGATGACATGAAACATGGGTTACGCTACAGAGGCATGGATTGATGGAAAAAACGGTCAAGCGGACGCCAAACGAAGGAAGATTACGAATCTAACGAAACAAGTGAATAGTTGAGATACAAGCAAAGATAAGAATATACTGTTTATCAGCTGTCGTTCATATACTGAAGGTGACGTGTTTAAGCAGTAGTGACAGTTGCTAATAATATATTGTTTATCAATTATCGTTTACTTCAGGGCTTCTCAAACTAGAGGTCGCGTAAATATTATTGGTAACATTTAAAAAAAAAATGGTGTTGAAGCAGAATACCCAATACTGTTGAAATTAGCGACGGCAGCACTTCCGTCATTTGTTAGCACCTATTTGTGCGAATCGTCATTTCCAACAGCGACGATACGTACAACAAAATAACGCTCACGTCTTAAGAACATCCAGGTTGTTATGAGACTAGCAGTGACGACGTTTCGAGTTATGCTGTCAGAATAAGCAATCACATCCATCTCAATAAAGGTAAATTTATCCTTATCTTTTATCAGCCTTGTGTAAAATTACCTTTGGTAATTTATGTTAGTACCAATGACATTAAATAAAGGGTTGTAAAAAAGTCTCATCCAAAGGGGTCGTCGAATAAAAAGGTTTGAGAAGCCCTTGTTCAGTTTAAACGCTGAAGTTCCCGTGTTCCACTGGTAGGGACAGTTGCTAAGTACGTATTGTATATCAGTTGTCGTTTCACTCCGAAGCTGACGTGGTGTTTAAGTAGTGGTGACAGATTGTACTGTTTATTAGTGGTCGCCTAGTTCCATAAACTGGTGTTAAGGTGTGGTGTTCAAGCAGTTGGGATAGTCCTCCTACATCGGTATGTCCGCTATGTGCCCCTGGCTGTAAACCTGTATCCCGCTCTTCAGGTCACGAATATTTCATTTGGAATCGCCCCAATAATAAAACGTGTATCCAATCTGGCTACTGAGATCGAGCACCCAAGTTAACGTGCGTGACGTCCCCTATTCAAAGAAGATAAAAATGATTGACAATAACGTATAATCAGTGGCGGATTCAGGATTGTTATCCTCCAAAATGAGATAGGAATTGTGTGCTCTGTGATAATCAAGTTTTTAAAAACGTGAATTTCTGTCAATCAATTAAAAGGAGGATAAGAGTGACATCATTTAGAAGGACTGTTCCTAATGGAACTCGTACTTGTGTTATGTAGTTTTTAGTAACATTATTTGGTGGCGGGTTACAGTGGCTCTCCTCACATCCCGAGGCGTTATTGAGCGGGTGGAACGGGATATTTCTAGCTGTAACAAAAAGCAATGATCATCAGTAAGGAATATAGGTCGATTGCCCCTGGAATGATCACGCAGTGTGCATGGATGTTTTATTTGACCCCCAAGAGGTAAAACCGAGGTTTTGGAACTGTGTGCATTTAGTCAGAAGACAGGGGGACGGCGTGGGCTAGTGGTTAAGAGGCAAGCCTCACAATCCGGAGGTAATGGGTTCGATCCCCATCACAGCACCGGCCATTACCCCGGGGAAGCAAACTCTTAGAAAACACATGAGCAAGCAGACCCTTACATCAAATGCATGCCGAAGTCAGATGCACTGGGCCGACAGGCGTAAAATAAAAACCGTAGTGCAACGCACACCGCCTTGTGGATTACATAAATAAGGCGAACGCAAAAACAAACAGTCTGAAGACAAATATCCAAGCCACTCGGCCACACACTCCTCTGTCTATTTACATTACAAAAACAGTCACATACACAGACATCGATGTTCTGTCTGCGAAAGGACAATCAGCTAGTGTTTAACATTATCCGAAATCAGATAGTTAAAAGGTACCAACTATTCAACAAATTGAAGATAGGTGGCATTGACGAATGCTCGTGTGGTACCGGGAAAATGACCGCTGAGCATTTGCTGCAAAACTGCCCGACATACGAGGACCAGAGAGAGCAGATGTGGCCATCACCAGTTGCAACACTAGACAAGCTCTATGGCAGTGTCGACAGCCTCAGGATGACCGCTGCTTTTTTCGAAAAAATAAAGGTCGACGTCTGACAGCGTAAGAAGAAGAAGAAGAAGAAGAAGAAATAGAAGAAGAAGATAGCTAAAAAGACCAGAAGAGCAGTACCCTGGTGACACAATATATAATCTGTCACCTTCCAATCTTGTCGAAAAAGTTGACTAAAGGAGGTCATGCTTTTCGGCTGAGAACTTCGTTGGTAAAATGAAAACAACATTGATATAATATCGGCCACACCAACAGCCTGGATATATGCTTGCTGTCAATGGATCTCCCATTGGAGCGAAAAGGTGAAAGATTGTAAATGCTTGTAAACATGTTTACTTCAAAAGGGGTCAACTTCAGCGGAGGACTAAGCTTCACGTTTGGTAGAAAAGGGTGAACGATTTAGATTCACGATCGCTCGCGACCGTTATTTTTTGTAGCTAGTGAAAAATATTTTCTTCGTGAAAATATGCTCCAGATTATTGAACTGCGAATTCAAATTGGCAAACCTGCATGCACTAAATTGGATTGACAGTTGGGTGTAAAGTTGAGAATTGTGGTTATAGTCTGTGCCCAACGTAAACCATCGTGATAGGATCTCCAATAATAATCGAGAATACACACACGCGGCGAAAGTAGAAAGTAAACGGTAATGGTCAGTCCCATGGCAACAATTGCAGTCGAGGGTGAAGAGAACTATTCGTGTACTAAGCCGCAGTCTATCTGGGGTGGGGTGGTCAGTTCCCTTCCTTGCTGTTGTTACCTTCTCCAAACCATACGTCTGGTACCAATTTACAGTAGGGTCGACTGGAGGAGCGGTCGGATCAGTCACGAACCATGGCCCGAATTTTCTTATGTCCGTCCGTGACCTCGAACTATTGGTACCCTGTAATCCCAGTCAAGTAAGACAGCTTGCTTACAACTAGGCTGTACGATCCACGAAAGCAGAAAGACATGACAGCATATTACATTTGAAGACATACATACAATATATGCTTCATATCTTATTATTCATTTGTTCTCTTTATAGATGAGTGCGCGACTGAATGGTTGCGATTTCTGTCTGCTGACAAAGACGCAGTGGATCAAATACCCAGAAAGACATGTTGTTTTTTCTGTTGAGGGTGAATTAACAAACACAGCCAGCACACGACGAGGCGACAGCAGTGGCAGAGTAGTCTGTAGTCCTCAGCCTCAAAACCTCTAGTTATCCCACCAATGGCTGTTGTTTGCGAATGCCCCCAATGAGTGAGTGACTCTTTTGTGCGCCCTGAAAAGGACGATAAGTGGCGGGTTGCAGTAGCTTTCCTCAGATCTTGAGCGTGCTGATGAAGATGTACCGGGATCCTCCAGGCAGTTGTGCAATGCTTGGCTTAATATACGTGTCACTCACTACTACGGAGATCACGTCGATCCCTCACCCCGTTAGCCAGGCTGCCATGAAAACAGCCCATTTCCACTGAGGGCTACTATGAAGCCGAGGTGAGTGTCTTGGCCAGTATGTTTTCCCTGACCCTGACTAACATGTCTGATCAGCGTTCCTTCCCCCCCCCCCCCCCCCCCCACCCCAACAATGGAAATCAAGTCGTACGACAGTTAACTTTGTGACATTAATGTTCTCATTTCTTGTCTTTGTGTGCGTACATTTGTACAAGTGCTAATACTTGTAGAACGTGTGACCTAATAATAATAGTTGCTCATCGCAAGCCAAGATGGCAACAGCATCAGACCATTGCTGCGAAATGTGTTCTCTGATGGCTGTAAAGACCAATCCTGGAACAGCATACCCTGCCACATTCACGGCACACATGTAAGGAGCCGGCTGTGGGAACGTCGTGCGTGCTGTTTTTATGGGCAGTACGCCTTCTCTGAGCCTCCGTGGTGGTTATACTCTGCGATCTGAGCATCATCAGTGATCCTAGCTGGCAGTGTGGTACGGTTCTGCGCAAGCATCTCCCAGTAGGTGACATCAATATTGCAGCTTTTCAGAAACATTTTCAAGGGGCGTCTGCCTGCTATGAGCTCACCTTATAACACCTGCTTGGGGGTGCTCTCATCTGACATGCGAACAACGTGTCCCGTCCACCTTAACTGAGGTATTCTCAGAAGTGTATGGATGCTCAACATGTTAGTTGTGCCAAGGATTTTAGTTAGATCCTTTGTCCTGGCACCTGATCAGGATACGCCTACGTAGACAGCTCAAGTGAAAACGAATGAACTATCTGGCATGGCTGCTATAGATTGTCCATGTCTCACAGGAATGCAGCAAAGTGTATAACACTTCAGCACGATATAGCTTTACAACACAAAATTGTGGACGTGGTTCGTGCCTCGTACGTACCCTTCTCCAGTCGACCCAGTTGTAAACGGGTTTATGGCATATGAGTTGGGGACGGTCGAAACGGTAAGAAAGGGAACTGGCTACCCCACCTCACATAAGCTTCGGCTTAGTACATGAAAGTTATCTCCATCGCCGACGGCAGTTGCTACCTTGGGACTGGCATTTCAATACTTATCAGTACGTGAAATGACAAACATAACATATGTTGGTAAGTAGTTCGCCAAAGATCTGTTAATGTAAAAGTAGCTCGCATACTTATTGAGTTTGGTGATCAATGGTCTAGAAGTGTGGGTTTGAAAATGAAAATGTAGATGATAGAACCGACTGAGAAAGATAATGTAATGGGGATGTATTTTCTTTTCTTTCTGGGGATCGTCCTGAAAAGGACGTTGTCTCGTAGTTTACAGCGAGGCTGCGTTATCTGACCTTTTTGGTCGGGCACATTAGCACCCCATATTTGAAACCGGGATTACCTTCTCTCTTCGTTCCATATTATCTTCTTCTTCTTCGTTCCATCGTCCGGAAAATAATGGTATGGTGTTGTGTCGTAGTTTATAGTAGTTTCCGCCGGACACATCCGATTATCAGCTGGATTTTTTAATTTTTATTTTAAAATGTATTTGTAGCACCATGCTTGTCTTCCGACTCCGATCCCTATTTTCTTAGTCATACTGCACTACTGCAGTCTGATTCCTGGTTCACCGATTTGAGGCGGAAGAGGGTCTTGGTCATCTGTAGTTCACTGTCCCTGATGCAAGTAACCAGCTAATAGTCGCTGGCTGATGTTAGTTCATTCGTTAGGGCATCTCCGGCTCCTCTTAGCCAGACTACCGAGTACCGCCGGTTGTCATGGCCGCCTCTTGGAGGGGGGATAGAGTCTTGGTCAACTATGGTGTGCCGACTCTGATGAAAAGAGCCAGTCTTATATCGCTGACTGCTGTCACCTCATTCATGGCTGCATCTTCGACTCCGTGGGTTTTCAGAGGAAGCTGTCGCCCAAGTTGTTTTATTATAAGTCCACTGTAACCCACCAAGCATGGTATACACGGTGACTAAAGAGAGCTGTGTATGGTGATAGCAACGTTAAGAAGAAAACTAGTGCTGTTGAAATCGTCAGTGCAAATGATCGGATACAGGCTTCCTGAAATGAGGTCACATATTGAAAAAAATGTTATGGATGTGAAAAGATAACTGAAACGATAGAATCGGATGAGGAATACAGTGTACAGCAGGTCATGCTGTGAGAGAAACTACGGCACTTCATATTTGGGGGCCCTATCCGACAGCGACGCAGCGGCCGCCAGCCCCTCTCTCCTTCTCTACGCCACTGCGCCGAATGCGTTTTTCGAGTGGAAAATAGAGCGCCTTAACAAAACTAAATAAACACGCATACACACAAATGTACACGGAATCGAACGAGTCATCCAATGATCGTCATAAAGGACACTGAAGAAGAAAGCTGAGCCCAATTGAATGCAACTATGTTTAATGTGTTATCGTTGCGCATGGTCGGGTCATTCCGAGAATAACCTGGTGTTGTCAATTCACAGGGAGTACCACGTTCTACGTACCGATGACCTCATAAAGCAGTATACGCCAGTTCAGGGTCGGCAGAAACGCACAGAAAACCAACCTACGCTTCGACAAAGAGATCTTTGTCAGAGGCAAGGGAAACAAATGTTAGTTGCCCATCGGAAGCGATGATGGCGACATCCTCAGACGGGTTTGTCTTGATGATGTAACGTGCGATGTATTTGGATTATAGTGAGGAAGAAGCTGCGCTGGTCATCAACCTCACTCTCTGGTCCCGAACTATCTTTAGCCAGTGGCAAGATATAAGTCAAGATGACTGGAGGTAATGAAGGATGCAGGCACTCTGATCCCATCTCCGTTGAAACCAGGGGTAGCTTGAAACTTGCGGGGCTCGAGCCCACTCCGTTTCCGTTCATCGCTTTGAGAGGCGAGTTCTTTACCTCTCGACCACAGCTATCCCGTAGAAACGGGATGAAGATGCAGAACAACGTATCAGCTGCATCGGTCAGCCACACATAGCTGACTGCTAGCATCAGGACCAGCGAACCAGAGCTGCCAAGACCATTATACACCTCCATGCGGTGATCTTGGATAACAGGCTGCAACAGAGCAGACTGGCTAAGGAGAAGGGATCGAAGAGGGAAGGTTAACCCGGTACTAAACAGATGCCTGCTGCCGAAGACGGATGTGGGTCGGACCGAAAGGTACAAATATCGCAGTCAAGCTGTAAACTGACAACACAGCGCATTCCATTCTATATCCTTCTACTTACAAAGCCCTGTTTAGGGCTTGGTAGTGGGAGAGTGAGAACGTTCAGGGCTTGGTAGTGGGAGAGTGAGAACGAAAGCAGAAGAAGACCCCATGGAAACGAATTCAACAAAACGAACTAATCAAAAGACAAAGATGACTAGGTAGGTAGATAGTCTGTTTACACAAGGATGACTATGTAGGTAGATAGCCTGTTTATACAAGGATGACTAGGTAAGTAGATAGTCTGTTTATACAAAGATGACTAGGTAGGTAGATAGTCTGTTTATACAAGGATGACTAGGTAGGTAGATATTCTGTTTATACAAGGATGACTAGGTAGGTAGATATTCTGTTTATACAAGGATGACTAGGTAGGTAGATAGCCTGTTTATACAAGGATGACTAGGTAGGTAGATAGTCTGTTTAGGCGAGAAGGGTATGTTGTGCTAACCGTCCATGTACACAATGAGTGATTAAGTCCCAGGCTGCATGCAATGAGAGTGATGTCTGTCCGATGTTACCATACCAGGTGGTGGGTGCATGGACGGGAAAGGTGGCAGGATTATGATAGAGAGGATCGTTTCCCATCCTTGATGTTCATGGCCTGCTGTAAGAGCTAGAGAACTGTATGGCGATGACATCAGAAGAAGAAGTCTCCTAACCAATTTTCTAGTGACACCCCCCTCCCCACCCTTAATGGTGTAGTAACCTCAGCGTTTTACACAGCTGCTCTTTTAAACTAACTTTCCCAAATTGTGCAATCGAATTTGAAGACGACTAAGATAGTAAAGTGTGTATGACAGGACATTTCTTTAGATCAACTCTATCTGACGGCTTAAATGAACGTTTCTAGTTATTTCACATTCAAACCAAACCGGATTTTTAAACAAAGACACGTACTATTAAACGCGCTGCTCGGTCCCTTCAATCCTAAAAGTAAAGGCTGTGTGTTTTATCATCGTGTGGGTGTTATATATGTACGTATACAGTCTGCGTTGTTTTGTCTTTCCCGCCGGCCGTATTTCGTGCTGATTTAAACAAGGACGTAAAACCCCCCAGGATAAGTGTTATCAACACTCTGCGTTGGCGGGAGGACATCTTATACATGATACTACCAGTAAACGTTGGAGATAATCTTTTTTTTTTCTTCGACTTATTTCTCTATTCCCCAAGGCGGTGTGCGTTGCACTACGGTTTTTATTTTGCGGCTGTCGGCCCAGTGCACCCGACTTCGGCATGCATTTTATGTAAGGGTCTGCTTCCTTCTGCATTTTCTAAATTCTAAAGATTTGCTTCCCTGGTGTAACGGCCGGTGCTGTGATGGGGATCGAACCCAGAACCTTCTGGATGTGAGGTGTGTCATTTAACCACTAGCCCACGCCGTCCCCGCAAATATATTAGTGAATCATGGACAATCGAGCAAGCGCACATATCTCTGGAAGCAACGGAGATGTGGTTTTACAGAAGAATGCTGTGGATCCCTTGGACTGCAAAGAAGACTAATGATACAGTACTCGAGGAGGCACAAACACAAAGAAGACTTATTGCAAGGATCAGAACAAGACAGTCGTCCTTTTTCGGGCCTGTTATGAGAAGAGGTGGCTTGGAGCATGTCGTGACAACGGGAAAGATAGCAGGAAAGAGAGACAGAGGAAGGTCGAGAGAGAAGATGGACAGTCTGAGAGAAAGGCACGGACAACAATCAACAACAGAGTTGGTAGACGACACACGTGCCTGGAAGTCCATCCATGATCGCCAACGCCAATCTTCAGGGCACCTGATTATATATATATATATATATATATATATATATATATATATATATATATAGAGAGAGAGAGAGAGAGAGAGAGAGAGAGAGAATATATATATATATAGATAGAGAGAGAGAGAATATATATATATATATATAGAGAGAGAGAGAGAGAGAGAATATTTATATATATATATATATATATATATATAGAGAGAGAGAGAGAGAGAGAGAATATGTATATATATATATATATATATATATATATAGAGAGAGAGAGAGAGAGGGGGAGAGAGAGAGACACAGAGAGAGAGAGAGAGAGAGAGTAATCATGATTTTTTCCCCCAAACATGCTTCCTTATCTTATTTCTTTTTTCAAATAAATCATTAAAGCTGATTTTAAAGTAGTGACGATCTTTTAAGTAAAGTTACAAACAGGAAGTCTATCACTGTTTACTTATCGATACCACCTCAATATATATATACACTCGTCACTTCCTCATTAGTCGTGGATAGATATGGTTGAATATGGGCGCCGGAAGTAGTCTGTTGTAGGTAGACCTCTTTCAATTTCCATTTCCTGTTTTCAATCACTATCATCAAGTGCTGTGCCTTCTGGTTGAGTCGATAAATGGATCGCCATAACTTCCTGTCCCAAGTGATATTGATAAGTTGCCTGTCTTCCATGCATTGGCCTTGAGCCGTCAATCATTTTCTCTCTTATTCTATCTCCAGCGATTTCTAATAACGGTTTAAATATAACTAAAAGATGTGGTTCGAAGCGAATCTGATTGAGTATTTCCCTTTTGACGACGTTTCTGACGCTGTGTGTTACAGTGGCTCTTCTTATATCCCGAGCCGTCGGGAGTAACTATGCATATCTGGGTGGATGTGGTGAGCCGCCAGAGATCTGTTTAGATTGCCACTCGACATTGCGCACCATCCAATGTATCCTGCACACCTCTGAGGTCGGGAACGTTCAGATACATTTCTGGTTTCTGCCGAGGTTCGAAGTGCCCTAAGCATTATTAACTAGAATCCCACAAGAGATACTCGCCATGGGAGGCTGATTATTAATAAGATGAAGAAGATGGATCAGTATCTTCCAGAATGTAGTGCACTTGGAGGCTTATCAGTATGGTATGGTATGGTATGGCATGGTATGGCATGGCATGGCATGGCATGGCATGGCATGGTATGGTATGGTATGGTATGGTATAGTATAGTATAGTATTGTATAGTGGAGTGCAGTGCAGTGCAGTGCAGTACAGTACAGTACAGTACAACAAAGTATAGTATAGTACAGTACAATATAGTATAGTAGCCCCTTTCAGTCAGGACTGACTATATGACTTGGAGTGATAAACAACAAAGACACTTAGCTTCTGTTCTTGTCTTTCTTCTTGCGGCGTTGTCTTTTCACTTCTCTGTGTTGCAGGAGCGTCTCTTCGCCAATCGTGAGGTGGCCCTTCAATGTGCATCTCCACTTAGATCGGTCTGCAGCTTCGCCTAACCAGGATGACTCACTTCCAGGGCCTTCGTATCGGGTTTACACACTTTTTTTAATCCCAGCTGTGATCGGCCGAGTGTTCCTTTGCCATCCACCAACTGTCCATAGAGGATGTCGTTGTGCTTATCAGTAGACGCTCCACTATGAGGTCCACAGTGTCAAGGCTCACGTCGTTGGCCGGGCTGCTGTAACTCAGCCAGTTTCCAGAAGTGCGACGAGAACAAGAGTTGGGGGTGGGGAGGGGGGGATGCAGTCTTGTTGTCAGTATGTTTTACCTGACCCTGATTACTAACGTCCTGCTCAGTATGTTTTACCTGACCCTGATTACTAACGTCCTGCTCAGTATGTTTTACCTGACCCTGATTACTAACGTCCTGCTCAGTATGTTTTACCTGACCCTGATTACTAACGTTCTGCTCAGTATGTTTTACCTGACCCTGATTACTAACGTCCTGCTCAGTATGTTTTACCTGACCCTGATTACTAACGTCCTGCTCAGTATGTTTTACCTGACCCTGATTACTAACGTCCTGCTCTGTATGTTTTACCTGACCCTGATTACTAACGTCCTGCTCAGAATGTTTTACCTGACCCTGATTACTAACGTCCTGCTCAGTATGTTTTACCTGACCCTGATTACTAACGTCCTGCTCAGTATGTTTTACCTGACCCTGATTACTAACGTCCTGCTCAGTATGTTTTACCTGACCCTGATTACTAACGTCCTGCTCTGTATGTTTTACCTGACCCTGATTACTAACGTCCTGCTCAGTATGTTTTACCTGACCCTGATTACTAACGTCCTGCTCGGTATGTTTTATCTGACTCTGATTACTAACGTCCTGCTCAGTATGTGTTACCTGACCCTGATTACTGGGGTCCTGCACGGTATGTGTTACCTTACCATGATTTCTAACGTCCTGCTCAGTATGTTTTACCTGACCCTAATTACTAACGTCCTGCTCAGTATGTGTTACCTGACCCTGATTACTCTTCACTCCCATACATTGAGAAAAATCTGGGCAGTCGGTGATCATAATGTAGCATATCATTTGCAGAACGTCGCTCTCACAACATCTGACCTGTAAGACTCTGGATCTCTAGCCAGAAGTCCCGCATCGCGGCTGTCCGAAACGTACCCTGGTCACGAGGGAGGTGCGACTGGCGCCTAGTCATATCGGAGATAGGATCAATTGATCATGCGTTAAACACTTCTCACCTTAAACAGGAAGCATTTGCATAAAGACATTATGCACCTGTCCTCCTCTCCCAACAGCACGCTGTTCTGTGATTGCACACTATGTGAGCACGGACATAATTGTGTATCTCATCTGCGCATGTGCAAGCGACACCTAGCGTCTGCTAACTACACTATCACAAAGTTGGATGTTAATGCCACCTAATGACGCCTTCATAGTCCTACCTACTACATTTTTCAGCCATCTAATAGCCAGTTTGCGACCTTCTAACACTCGCGCATCGAGACGTGGATCGATGTGATCTCCGTAGTAGTGAGCGCCATGCAGATGAAGCCGCCTGGAGGACCGCAGACCACCTTCATCCGTATGCTCGGGATGTGAGGAAAGCTACTGCAACCCGTCACTTAACGTCCTTTTCAGGGTTCACAAAAGAGTAAACCTACTCATTGTGAGCATTAACATCCCCCTATGTACTGAACCCTTTGCTAGTACCGCCTCTGTATTGAGACCTACTGTGCTAGGGCCCTGTCTTGCCTCGCCGTTTAGTTGGGTCAGCTCTGATTGGGGACCCCGATCAACGCTGCTCCACCTCCACAAGGAAAGCCCCCTTCTCGGGTGAGCGTTACTTATACCACAGACAGCTTACTCACAAAAAGTAGGCTAGTGGGTTACGTGTTAAGAAACGCGGGTGTGCGACCGGAAACAGTTCAGGTTGTTTCTTCCTAAATTTGTTTTGTTTTTATTAAGTTAACCGGAGCGCTCTGAAAAATAAGCCCCAACAGATAACCATCACCAACACCATCATTATCAAACGGAAACAACAACGTCATTCAACTAAAAGCGAGATTTCAATAAAGTACAATTCATCCAGAACTGCTTCTCATGGGAAAAACTGGCAGTGTACATTTCCTAGTCACGCTCAAGTCAACCCGGCCGTAAATACGAACCTGACTTTGTTAGTTAGAGAAAATAATGCAGGGAGAAGAAGAACTGGTCACCCTAATTCATAAAAGCTGAAATCTCGAACAATGAGTTATTCAACACTTCATCCCCAACAACAGTACATGCTATGGGAATGCCTTCACCTTAACATTGAGTCTCTTGATAAAACTTGAATGCCATAAAACACCAACAGTAGCAGGTGGGAATACACCGTTCATATTATACATTTCGACGTGATGTTACCACAACCCCCAATGCTTTGGGACTTCTTCTTCTTCGTTCGTTCTCAATCTCCCGCTACCAAACCATGAAAGGGCTTAAGTAGCAGAATGTAGTCCAGAGAATGGAATGCGTTGTGTCGTAGTTTACAGCTTGGCTGCGATATTTGCACCTTTCGGTCCAACACATCCGACTTCAGCAAGCATTTTTTGAGTACCGGGTTAGCATTCCCTCTTCGATCCCTTCTCCTTAGCCAGTCTGCCCTGCTGCAGCCTGTTATCCAGGATCACCGCGTGGAGGTGTAGAAGGGTCTTGGCAGCTATGGTTCGCTGGCCCTGATGCTAGCAGTCAGCTATGGGTCGCTGACCACTGCAGCTCATGTGCTGCTCAGCATCTTGATCCCGCTTTGGGACTAAACATCAAAAAGATGGTGCAGAAAACATAAACAACTCAGAATCATGCAGAGTTACAGGACTATGAGCAACTTTCGACTTTCCCTCCCTTCTTCAACACTTCATCGCCTACGACTGCATCTGTTTTGCGACTATCATAAACTTTTGTTTCCCCATCCCCCCACCCCCGCTCCCTCCTCCGGATCACCTCAGACAGTATTTGTCACACGACTCTCATTAACTTTCGTCATACCCACACGTCATCACTTACGACAGTACCTGTTATGACAATATCGTGTAACTGGGTCGCATACTGCCGCACCTTCCAACACGTCATCACCTTTACCACTTCGTTTGATGGGACTACCTTTACATTGGATCATCCACTCCCACCCCATTCCGTCTTCAAGTGGTTGCCATGGAAACAGACTGCACCCATGCAGTCTGACAAAAGATAGGGATCGAAGAGGGAATGCAACCCCCGTCTCAAAATATCGTGCTGAAACTAGGCGTGTCTTAACTAAACTTAACGCCTTTATACTGGTTTAGTAGACTGTACAGTCTGTAAACAACTAGTTTCTTTTACATTTCCTTGCTCTAAAAACTATGGAGCACCAATCTATTCTTGAATACATTAATTGTTCCTGCCTCCACTACTTCCTGTAGCATGCATTTCAAGCATTCACCACTCCCTGACTAAAAAAATATTTCTTAATATCAAATCTGGACCTTTCTTTAATTAATTTGTAGCTATGCCCTCTTGTTCTTGCGGGTGGTTGCATATCGTATTTTGAAAACGTGTCATGGTCTAATACGAATGATAAGAATAAAATCACACAGGAGGCAAATACAGAACAGGAAAGTACCAACGAATTGCTCTTTGTAGGCGACCAATGTCTGATCCATTTCAATAAACTAAACCTACAGAGTCATATTGACTCAATCTACTTGAACTGCCAAAAGTACGATATGAGTATCAATACATCAAAAGAAGAGGCAAGGAATATAGTTAGAAAACACACAACACTTGATATTCATGTGAGTGAAACAAGAATAAAGCAGGTACAAGAATTTAGGCATTTGGGAGCTGTTTTTACTGAGGACGGAAGACTCGACAATGAGAGAGAGAAGAGAGTGCAGAGGGCAAATGCTGTCACCTACCAGCTGTCTCCACTACTAAGACACCCCACGATTTCTCTCCAAGCAAAAAAAAGCAGATGATAAATAGTATCTTCATCCCAACCCTGTGCTACCAGGGCCAGACATGGACATTGAATAAGGCCCAGGAACGAAAGTTAGCCACCTGCAAAATGCGGTTCCTACGAACGGTCACTAACAACACCAGAAGAGACAGAATCACAAATACGAATATTTGGATGAAGGTTGGAACAATTCCCTGCCTACAGTACATAGAGCAATAGAGAATGAATTGGTTAGGTCACATTGTGAAAATGCAACCAGACCATATTGTTCATGCAACATTCTACAGGAGAACATCGGGATCAATTGATCATGCGTTAAACATACGTCCTTTTCAGGGAAGAAGAAGAAGATGAAGAAGAAAAAGAAGAAGAAGGAAAAGCAGAAGAAGAAGAATAACAAAAATACCAAGAAGAAGAAGAAATCGCCGAACCGATTTTCAAAATAGGACGAATCGAGAAGTTTTAATCAAAATGTAGGGCGCGAAAAAGTCATGGAGCAGGGTGACGTGAAACTGACTGACCACGACCCCTACATTTGGCATTCGTTGCACTCTTGGAAACGGGCTCTGTGGTAGCAATCTGGTCGACGAAGTGGGGGTCGACAATGTGAAGTCCATAGTGGAGAGCTTACTTGAGTTTTCCTTTGCACTACAGCCAGGAGGACCCAGACCTGTCGTCTTAGATTCGCCTCGGAATGTAAGAAGAGCAGGTGTTAATCGTTAACAAACAAAACTTCATCAGTGAAGAATTCGGCACGAGTAGCTTAGAAAACCAACAAACAAACAAACCAAAAACGTGAAGAAAAGTGACGGGCAACAACAAAACATACGCATAAAAATACCAGCTGCGTTTCACATCATTGGAGAATAAAAAAACACACAGTTGAATCAAACTCCCTATCGTTTCCAACAAGTTTTTTTTTAAAAGCAGAAAATATGTCAAGAGTGAAGCAGACATGCATTCTAATTGTAGATTGCCATGGGGAATTCCAGAAAACGTAGCGACACGATCGTAAGATAAATATGTTTTAAGTACAAGAACATGTGTCGGGAAAGAGGAATCAATGGATCGACGGAGATTCGAACCATAGTCCGGTCAGGCAATGAGATATACAGTTGGCCAGATTCCCAAATACGGTTTTGGTATAATGCAAACAGGAAGTGGAGATAGAAAAGAAAAAGGGGGGAGGGGGAATTGTCTTTCTTCGTATACATTTCAGAAATCAACTTGAGCAAACCTAAAGAAAGTATTGGCCAGTCTGAGATTATTAGTACCTTTCAGACATCAACTTGAGCAAACCTAAAGAAAGTATTGGCTAGTCTGAGATTATTAGTACCTTTCAGACATCAACTTGAGCAAACCTAAAGAAAGCATTGGCCAGTCTGAGATTATTAGTACCTTTCAGATATCAACTTGAGCAAACCTAAAGAAAGCATTGGCCAGTCTGAGATTAATAGTACCTTTCAGACATCAACTTGAGCAAACCTAAAGAAAGTATTGGCCAGTCTGAGATTATTAGTACCTTTCAGACATCAATTTGAGCAAACCTAAAGAAAGTATTGGCCAGTCTGAGATTATTAGTACCTTTCAGACATCAACTTGAGCAAACCTAAATAAAGCATTGGCCAGTCTGAGATTATTAGTACCTTTCAGACATCAACTTGTGCAAATCTTAAGAAAGCATTCGCCAGTCTGAGATTATTAGTACCTTTCAGACATCAACTTGGGCAAACCAAAAGAAAGCATTGTCGAGTCTGAGATTATTAGTACCTTCAGAGATTGTCCATCTTCGTACACCTTTCAGACATGACCTCGAAAAAGTCTTAAGAAAGCCGCGGTCAGTCCGAGCTTATTAACATCTCCCCTGAGCTTGCCTATAATTGGCTCGAATCTCTAAAGCGTTTATTTTAGACATTTTCCTTTTCTAATATTTAGAATATCTGTCCCTAGTGCTTTAAAAAATGAGTTGTCCTTCCGATCGTTCTGCTAAATTATTGACGGGTTTCCATAATTTTCCGTACTTACCATGGGGAATCCCAGCAGAGAACTGGTGTTGACTCCTGGCAAACAAACTGATGGGGAAAACAGGAGATTGAGATGATGTGTTCGCGGAAGGGAAGCGGAGGAGGATAAGAAGAAGATATGATCATCTACATGGTGTATACAGTTAATGGGCAGGCAGAACTAACAGGTGAAAAGGTCATTTCAATAACTTGGGGTTTTCCACTAGACAAGAATATTTCAGGTGTAAGGGACTAGGAGAACGTACGAAGCTAAATTGGGGACTGAGTGGCGAGGAGGTGTTGAGTTAAAGATTGACGGTGAAGATTATTCTCTTTTCTGCTCCAAATGAAGCATAGGGCCACCACCATTAGAACTGGCACCTTTACAAGAAGCATGTACGAGGCGTGTTCAAATGAAACCGGACGTAACTGCAACAAGTGAACATACATACGATGCGCATGATGACGTCAATTGTGGTATAAACAGTGCGTATCAACCGTCAAGTTTGCACAATTTTATTATCCTCCGACTCATAGTTTCCTCAGCAGAGCGTTGAAAACATGGCGGGTGTGATACGGAATCCGCCCAGAGTTGATCAGCGAGCGGTGATTCGGTGAAGGATGTCGACCAGTTGACATTCATTGCAGAATGTACGCAGTGTATGGTGACTCGAATTACTCCATCAATTTTGGTGATGTCATCTTCTGACGCAACAATATGCGCCAGCCCCGGTCTTGGAAGATCTTTCGTTAACTCACGTACTTCTTTAAACATCGTTGTCCACTGTTGTCTTCGACACACTTTTATCACCATACACTGCCTGCATTCTGCGATGAATGTAAACTGGTCGACATCCTTCAGCTGCTAGAAACCGAATCACCCTCGCTGATCAACTCTTGACGGATTCCGTACCACACCCGCCATGTTTTCAACGGTCTCCAGAGGAAACTATGAGTGGGACAATAATGAAATTGTGGTAACTTGACGGTTGGTATTTCCTGATTACTACCAGAAGTAACATCATCATGCACATCGTAGGTATGTTCACTTGTTGCAGTTTGGTCCGGTTTCACTTGAACATGCCTTGTATTTAAGCAACTGCGATTTGATTGCATTTACTTTCCATGATGAGGTTGGTAGTCTGATATATTTTCATTTGTGGTTTCCTTTGTCGATTTGCTTGGAATGTTATCAGTGACACTATTCTTCTTAACCAGGATACCACTCGGATGTGTTGGGAGAATGGAGATTTGTAAAGTCATCGTCGTCATCATTATCTTCATCTACAGACTTTCCTTCGCGAGTTCTTGTTGTTCTTGTTGTTGAATGCCTACCAATGAGTAAGTTTACTTATTGCATTAGCGGGTTGCAGTAGCTTTCCTCACATCCCAAGCGCGCTAATGAAGGCGGACCTGGATCCTCCAGGCTGTTGTGCTATGCTTGGCAATGTGTCGATCACTACTACTGGGATCACGTCGATCCCCCACCTCGTTAGTCCCACTGTCAAAAGATAGCCTGTTTCCAGAGAGAGCTGATTGGAAGTCAGATGGGGTCTTGAGAAGTATGTTTCACCAGATCCTGACTAACATAGTCTGACCAGTATGTCTTAACTCAACTTCATTATACTGGTTTATAAGACTCTACAGAGTCTGTATACAACAAGTTTATTCCACTTTAAAAATTACTGTGATCATCCAATCTATTCTTGAATGCATTAACTGACACAGCCTCCACCACATCCTGTGGGAAAGCATTCCAAGCATTCACCACTCTCTGCCTGAAAAAAAATGTTTCCTAATATCCAATCTGGACCTGCCTTTAAATAATTTCAAGCTATGCCCTCTAGTTCTTGTAGTCGGTTGAACTTTGAAAAACTTGTTATAGTCTAATTTATCCTTTCTATTCATTATCTTATAAACCTGTATTAAGTCACCTCGAATTCTCCTATTTTCTTTCTAGACACTGAAGACAAGTTTTTCTAAGTCTCTCCTTATAACTATAATTCTGGAATCCCACGATCATTTTTGTAGCTCTTCTTTGTATCCTTTCTATCATGTCTATATCCACTCTGTGATAAGGACTCCCCACCTGAATACAGTACTCCAATTTAGCTCTCACCAAAATGATTTACATAGTTTGATAATCACTTCCTTGCTTCAATGTGTAATGTTGCTTGTAATCATACTCAGCATTACATTAGCCTTTTTCACAGCCACATGGACTTGCTCTCGCACCTTACACGTATGATCTATTATAACATCTAGGTCCCTTTCTTTTTCTATCTGTCTAATATTGTTCACTCCCATCATGAAATCATGTTTCATAATTGATCTTCCCATTTGAATGACTGTACATTTGTCTACATTAAGCTCGATCTGCCAGCTCACATACGATTTATGAATAGTAGCTAAATCTGATCTCAATAGATCCACCTCTGCTGGAGAAGAGACCCTGTTGCATAATTTTGTGTCATCCGTACATTTTGCAATCATGGATCCGATATCATTATCCAAATCTTATATATATATCATATCAAGAACGAAATCGGTCCCCATACCGATCCCTCAGGTACTCCACTTATACCATTACACTAGTCAGAGTACTCCTTATTTATGCTTACTCTCTGCCTTCTGTCTGTTAACCAATTTTCTATCCAGTTGGCCACTTCTTCACCTATACCATGTGATTTCAATTCGCGAAAAAACCTTTGGTAAGGTATTCTATCAAAGGCCTTTGCAAAATCCAGATAAATACCACATACTGTGTCTCCAACATCCAACATTTTGGTAACCTCTTCCATGATTTCTAATAGATTTGTTAAGCACGATCTCTACATTGTAAACCCATGCTGACTATTATTGATGAGATTAATTTTGTATAAATGCATAGTTATGTTGTCTTTAATAATAGAGTCTAAAATTTTGCAAAGAATGCTTTTCAAACTCACTGGTCTGTAATTGCCTGGATCTGATTTTTTGCCCTTTTTGAACAAGGAGGATCACACCTGCATCTTTCCAATCCCTTGGAATAATCCCCTTCTCAATAGTTTGAGAATAAAATTTAGACAATGGTTTTGCCAGCAAGTATCGGAGATCAAATAGCAATTTTGGATGAATACCATCATAACCAGGACTTTTATCCACTTTCAAACATTGCAATTTTGTAAAAAAAAACTATTTCGTCAGTAATGTAGATTGAGTGTAATCGCTCTGTGTATATGTCCTTTTGGAAGATATCTAATGGCTCTGGGATCTTGGAGCAGTCTTCTTTAGTGAAAACTAAGCTGAAGTAACGATTAAGTAGATTTGCAGCTTCAACATTTTATCTTATTATATTTCCTGTACTATCTTGGAGTGGGCATACGGTGTCTTTTGTTCTCTGTTTATGTCTCATAGGAAAACAAACTATTGCTATCAGTTTTGATATTTTCAGCAAGTTATCTTTTTTCGAAGTCAATCTTTGCAGATCTATTTACTTTATAAGATTTTTTTTGTATTTCCAAATATTTTAAATATGTTTCATTAGACTTTCTATCGTCTACATAGTTTTTCCAAGCTTTATTTTTACTTTTCTACACTTAACAACGGATCGAGTTATCCATTTGTTCCTTTTGGGGTTCAATCTCCTACTTAGAACAAATTCATTTTTCAGGTAATCAAGAATAGACTTGAATGTATCCCAATCTTTCTGCACATCTACGCCAGCGAAAATATCTATCCATACTATGTGGCTTGCTGCATCTATCAACTTCTGTACACCTGTTCTAAAGTAGACGTAAGTTAGCGGACATATCCTATCATCTTTCACAGCTACAAGACACCAAAGGACAATTTGATGGTCATTTGAGCCGAATAGTTCACCAACTGTAACATTTGCAATCATATTTTTCTCTGTAGAAAATAATAAGTCTCTAGTACAGTCATCAACATGTTGATATAAAATTGGTTACACTACGCATGTTACAAATGAATGAGATTCCATGCGTGCTTCCATCTTCTGCCTGCTAACCTAATATATTAGCCATAGTCTTCTTCTTCTTCTCGTTCGCCATGTTTTTTCATGTTACATCTACACGTGAAGCCCAGTTCTCTGGATACAGGTTGTCGTAGTGGAGAGTTCTTTCGGGCTTCCAAACAGCTTTGTATGGATATTCGTCTCCGTGGGCCAGTGCTCAGTACACAACTGTCTAAGCATATAACAGTCTTGCAGGATATGCTCGGATGTCTGTGTTGTCTGCCCACACATACACATTGGCGATGGAGCTAATTTTAGCCGGTGTAAATGGCTACTCAATCTGTTATGTCCCCTTCTCAAGCGGAACTGGTGCACTTGTTCTGCTCGATCAAGACAGTGATAGCTGTCTTTCGTTTGGTCAACTTTTCTTTTTGTTTGGATACGTGTCTTCTTCTTTTGGAAGGTGATTGTTTGTTTGTTTTGTTCTTGTGTTGCTCCCTCCTTTGTCTACCTGTCAGCTGTCTCATTTCCTGGTATGCCACATTGTGATGGTATTCCCTGTAGCACTACCCTTCTTTTGGCTTTTAGTTCGCCCAAGGCTTTCTTAAGTTCTGGCAGTTTATCATTCTTGATGGCTTGCACAACTGACATTGCATCTGTAAGGAATACAATCTGCTGGCAGAACTGACATTGCATCTGTAAGGGATACAATCTTCTGGCAGAACTGACATTGCATCTGTAAGGGATACAATCTGCTGGCAGAACTGACATTGCATCTGTAAGGGATACAATCTGCTGGCAGAACTGACATTGCATCTGTAAGGGATACAATCTGCTGGCAGAACTGACATTGCATCTGTAAGGGATACAATCTGCTGGCAGAACTGACATTGCATCTGTAAGGGATACAATCTGCTGGCAGAACTGACATTGCATCTGTAAGGGATACAATCTGCTGGCAGAACTGACATTGCATCTGTAAGGGATACAATCTCCTGGCAGAACTGACATTGCATCTGTAAGGGATACAATCTGCTGGCAGAACTGACATTGCATCTGTAAGAGATACAATCTGCTGGCAGAACTGACATTGCATCTGTAAGGGATACAATCTGCTGGCAGAACTGACATTGCATCTGTAAGGGATACAATCTCCTGGCAGAACTGACATTGCATCTGTAAGAGATACAATCTGCTGGCAGAACTGACATTGCATCTGTAAGGGACACAACCTACAACCATTGGCTTGTTGTGTTGCTAGTCATTTCTGCAGCAATAATTAGTGCTCCTACTTCAGTCGAGTAGTTTGAACAGAATTTTCCAGAGGATGAACTAGTGGTTTCAGTTTATTTATCTGGGTAGACAACATAGATTCCTGCGTCTCCATTCTGCACTGCTCTTGTTGCTGATCCATCAGTATATACCTCGATCCATGCTGCTCTGTGGTACAGTCCATCGATCATGTCGCATGCTGCTCCTTTCTTTTGGAGAGAAATTTGGTCTCCCATGGGGTAGGTGTCAGTTATGAATGTTTTTATGCTGAGGTTTTGGTGTTGTTCTCGTAGAGTTGCAAGGAGTATTAGATTTACTTCCGAATGACGAAACCCCCTCAAACAAACAAATTACCATCAAGCAGGGCCAAAACTTGCTCACTGGAAAAAAGCCGCAAACGCTTTTGTCGAACACTATGCCAGAGCAAACCACATCGAGGTCCCTGCAGATAGGCATACAGACATTAGTGAAGAGCACAAGGGGCACGACAACATCAATACGGCACCAGAAGAGCATATGATGGCCAAATTAACAATGAGTGAAATGGAAGAGGCCATGAGAACATTAAAGAAAAGGAAATCTCCCGGAAAGGACGGGATAACAAACGAAATGCTGATGGGGCTGGGCCAAACAGCGAAGAGGAAACTGCTATCAGTCCTGAACCAAAGCTGGAAAAGGGGTATTGTACCCCAGGCATGGAAAGACGCAGTACTTGTACCAGTACCAAAGAAAGGAAAAGACAAAACAGATCCAAATGGATACAGGCCTATCAGCCTACTGAGCTGTGTCGGCAAACTGATGGAACGTATGATAAACACCAGACTGATGTTGCATCTGGAAGAAAAACGAATACTAATTCCACAGCAAGCCGGCTTTAGACAGCACAGATCCACTGAGGACCAGGTCATCCTCATAGCCCAGGAAATAGGAGATGCCTAAAAGGCACAGAAACACACAGTAGCGGTTTGGGTGGACCTGGAAAAGGCATTTGACAAAGTCTGGAAAGACGGACTTAGTCAAGCTAAGGAGAAGTGAAGTTTGTGGGAGAATGTACAACCTCAACACTACCTCAAAAAAAAAGAACGGCCAGAGTCCAAGTACAAGGGCAGATGAGCAAAAAGGTGACACTCGAGCAGGGAGTACCCCAAGGGGGAGTACTGTCACCCACACTCTTCCTGGTGTATATAAACGACATTACTGAGAATATACTAAGAAGAGTCCATAGCTCAATGTTTGCAGACGATCTGGCTATGTGGACCTCTGAAAAGAATCTCACCATAGCAAGAAATCGGATGCAGCAGGCCCTAACATCGCTGGAAGAGTGGGCGAACTCATGGCTGGTCAAAATAAACGAGGAGAAAACCACATGTACAATATTCTCGCTCTCAATCAAACCCCAAAACACAAAATTAAGTCTAAATGGCAAATTCCTGCAGCCAAACGACAACCCAAACTATCTGGGAGTCACATTTGATCGGCGCATGACAGGGAAAGTCAGATCGAGAGAAACCGAATGAGAGCCAGAGAAAGAATGGCAATCATGAGGAAACTTGCTGGCACAAGCTGGGGAGCAGACGAAAGTATACTAAAGAAACTGTACACTGGAAGAGTGAGACCAGTTCTCGAGTATGGCATTGCGGCATGGACAACAGCAGCAAAGGCGAACTTCGATAAAGTTAGCAAACTTCAAAACCAAGCCATGAGAGTTATAACAGGAGGCATGAAGTCAACGCCAATTGTAGAACTTGAAAAGATTACAAAACTGCAATCCATGACCGATAGAAGAGACTGCAGAGCCCAGCTGCAGTCAGAGAAACTCCAAAGACTGACTGACCATCCAATGCACCAGATACTAAACAATTTGGGAAATAGGAAACTAAAGCGGAGAAACTTTGCAGAAATAGCCAAAGCAAAGATTGCACGAAGATCCCATAAACGCAATAACAACACCAAAGCCCATCACTACTGTACGAAAACTTACCTGGAGGCAGGATATATTTCCAGAGGTGGTAGAAAATATACCAGGTATTGGAAACAAAAACTGCCAGACTGAAAAAGAAAGGAGAGATACTACCCTAAGCTTTATATCGAAAAACTACCCAAGCATGGACTGGACCCATGCATACACCGACGGTTCTGTAACAAACACTACACAGAACGGAGGGGCAGGAGCATTCCTGAACCTACCAAATGGCAGAAAAATAACACTGTCATTCGCTACTGGTAAGTAAACAAGCAATTTCAGAGCGGAGGCAGAGGCACTGAGGGCGGCAGTGGAAGAAATGGTGACACATAAAGAAAATGAGAGCCATATAGTCCTGCTTACAGATGCTCTCGCCGTAGTCACAGCGCTAAAAAGCCAGAAAAACACTGAGCTTAATGACTTAAGAGCAGTACTCTGTCAACTATGCCAGCAGTCCGCACCAAAAAGGGTAGTGGTACAGTGGGTCCCATCACACTGCAACATCCAAGGCAACGAGAAGACAGACAGAATGGCAAAAGAAGGTGCAAGACTACCACAAACAGATACTAGTATGACGTACGAAGAGTCAAAACGGTTTATTAAAGCCAGATACATGACCAAATGGGAAACTGAACATACCGGCTACACCAAAAACGATGCCTATTACCAGTTGAACAGATGAGAGCAGGTCGTTGTCTTCAGACTTCGCACTGGCCACAACAGACTGAGGTACCACCTATTCAACAAATTGAAGATAGGTGGAACCGACGAATGCCCGTGTGGTACCGGGAAAATGACCGCTGAGCATCTGCTGCAGAACTGCCTGACATACGAGGATCAGAGAGAGCAGATGTGGCCATCACCAGTTGAACCACAAGACAATCTCTATGGCAGTGTCGACAGCCTCAGGATGAGCGCCGCTTTTTTCGAAAAAATAATGGTTACTGTCTGACTGCGTACGATGAAGAAGAAGAAGAAGAAGAAAGAAGATTTACTTCCTAAGTGGTGTCTGGTAATTCATCCTTATATGTTCTCATTAATCTTTTGGACCGATATGCAAAACTACTTCTCTTCAATCTTCCACTGGTAAGATCTTTGAATCTGGTCTTCATTTGGGTGTGCTGTCATGTTTGTATATGTTTCTGCTTGTATCATGTTCTTGGTGTCCCATCTATAGGATAGATGTGCGCTGCCTGTGACTTTTTCCATTTCATTTATTGGAGTTGATTTCATGGCACCCGAAAATGAGAAAATGGATCAAGGCATTCCTACATAACCGGAAATCTAGAGTTACCATGGATGGTTATAACAGCAACAAGATCCTCCTAAAACACGGAGTTTCTCGGGGCTCAGTACCGCCTCCCACATTGTTCCTCGTGTTTATCAATGATCTCATCCCCGATCGGCCACAAAGAGTGAGAGCCGCTCTATACGCGGACGACTTGGTGGTGTGGTGTGTAGAAGGTGTGAGAGCCGCTTTATACGCGGACGACTTGGTGGTGTGGTGTGTAGAAGGTGTGAGAGCCGCTCTATATGCAGACGACTTGGTGGTGTGGTATGTAGAAGGTGTGAGAGCCGCTCTATACACGGACGACTTGGTGGTGTGGTGTGTAGAAGGGTGAGAGGCGCTCTATACACGGACGACTTGGTGGTGTGGTGTGTAGAAGGTGTGAGAGCCGTTCTATACACGAACGACTTGGTGGTGTGGTGTGTAGAAGGTGTGAGAGCCGTTCTATACACGGACGACTTGGTGGTGTGGTGTGTAGAAGGTGTGAGAGCCGTTCTATACACGGATGACTTGGTGGTGTGGTGTGTAGAAGGTGTGAGAGCCGTTCTATACACGGATGACTTGGTGGTGTGGTGTGTAGAAGGGTGAGAGCCGCTCTATATGCCGACGACTTGGTGGTGTGGTGTGTAGAAGGATGAGAGGCGCTCAATACGCAGCCGACTTGGTGGTGTGGTGTGTAGAAGGGGTGAGAGCCGCTCTATATGCAGACAACTTGGTGGTGTGGTGTGTAGAAGGGGTGAGAGCCGCTCTATATGCAGACAACTTGGTGGTGTGGTGTGTATAAGGGGTGAGAGCCGCTCTATATGCAGACAACTTGGTGGTGTGGTATGTAGAAGAACACCCAACAATTGCAAATAAGCGAGTACACGGAGCAGCAGACAATATAGCAGATTGGGCTGAGAAATGGTACAGATCAATGCCGAGAAATCCGCAATAACACTCTTCACACGCTCAAACAAAAAAAAAGACAGAACAAATACGACTTGGAAATATACAGGTCCAAATAGATGATGAGCGAGTATATGTGGGCATGACATTTGATAAGAGAATGACGTGGAGGCCTCACATTGGAGAAAAAGGAGAAAAAAAACAGAGGCAAGGAAAAATCTTGCAATATTGAGGAAAATAGCTGGGTCAAACTGGGGAGCGAATGAAACAACGCTTAAGAAGGTCTATAATGGGGTTATAAGACAAATAATTCCAGGAACTGAACCTGGCTTTGGATGAAGTCATTACTGAGGAGGAAGTCGACAGGGCAATCAGTTCACTATCTATAGGAAAAGCTCCAGGAGCTGATGCAATACCAGAGAAGGTATATAAGACAGCTGGCCCATCCCTCACCAGAAGGATCACTGAACTCTTCTGTCACATGTGGGCTGAAGGAAAAATTCCGCTGGAGCTTAAGGACGCCTCAATCGTTCACCTGTACAAAAGAAAAGGCAACTGTCGGGAATGCGACAATCATCGTGAAATATCGCTACTCTCCGTAGCAGATAAGATCCTAGCTCGCTTACTGCTAAACAGGCTCAACAAACACCTTGAACAAAGCCACCACCTCCCAGAAAGCCAATGTGGATTCAGAGCCGGAAGAGGAACAGTGGACATGATTTTTGCCGCTCGTCAAGTACAAGAGAAGTGTCGAGAACAAAATCAGGCCTTGTACACCACATTTATTGATTTGACAAAGGCATTTGATACAGTTAACAGAGGAGGGCTGTGGATGATAATGTCTAAGTTTGGCTGCCCCAACAAGTTCATAACAATGGTAAAACAGCTACACGAAGGCATGTGTGCTCGTGTACTGGACAGCGGTGCAATCTCTAAAACGTTTCTAGTATCAAACGGAGTAAAACAAGGATGTGTACTCGCCCCGACTTTGTTCAGCATGATGTTCGCGGCCACGATGACAGACGCCTTCAGATCATTGGAGCTTGGAATATCCATAAAGTACCGCACAGATGGCAAATTACTCAATTCCAGAAGAATGAAGGCCAAAACCAAAGTGGCTGTCGACATAATCAGGGAACTTGTATTTGCTGACGACTGCGCTCTAATGAGCAGCTCAGAACTGAACATTGCAGGTTGGAATGGACCAGTTCTCTGCCGCATGCAACAATTTTGGCCTGACCATAAATGCCAAAAAAACAGAGGTCATGTACCAACCAGCACCAGGCATGCCGTACACAAAACCAGAGACTACAGTCAGCGGGCAGACGTTGAATGCCGTAGACAAATTCACATATCTGGGCAGCACGCTGTCGAGATCTGTCAGCATAGACGATGAGGTGGCAAGCAGAATAGCAAAGACCAGCAGTCTTTGGTAGAATGCGCTCGATGATCTGGGCACGTCGTGGCATCAGCGTCAAGACCAAACTCAAAGTCTACCGTGCAACCATCATTCCAACCCTACTATACGCTTGCGAAAGCTGGACTGTATACTCTGGAATGCAAGGAGGTTAATCCACTTCCACACAGGTTGCCTGAGGCGAATATTCCACATCCGATCGCAAGATCGTGTCACTGACATCGAGGTTCTCTCGAGGGCTAACATGCCCAGCATCCATGCACTGCTAGAAAAAGCACGACTAGGATGGGCCGGACACCTCGTCCGTATGTCAGACGAGCGGCTCCCAAAGAAGCTTCTCTACGGCGAGCTGAGAGAGGGATGGCGCGAGAGAGGGCGCCCAAAGAAACATTTTAAAGACGGTCTGAAGGACTCACTAAAAAGTTGCCAGATAGACATCGACACCCGGGAATGTCTTGCGCAAAACAGATCTGATTGGAAAAGCGCAGTAAAATCGGGTATAGCTGCCGGTGAAGACGACCGTGTTGTGAAAGCCCAGAGCAGACGCGAGACGCGGAAATCCCGAGTAGCGGGAACACCATCCCCTTCTACAAACCTCGTGTGCCCGATATGTAGCAGATTTTTTCGTGCTCGCATTGGCCTGTTCAGCCACATGCGCACCCACACCCAACAGGGAAATCTGTGACAAGGATGATGTCGGCGGTCCTCATCGACAACGATGGACAGCTATTAAGACAAATAATGGACTATGGATCAGCAAGATGGTCCACAGCAGCCAAATCACACATACAAACATTAGATAAGGTACACAACCAAGCGCATATGGTGATTACGGGTGCCATGACTATAACATAGTCTGATCAGTATGTTTTGTGTGCTAACCCTGATTAACATAGTCTGATCAGTATGTTTTGTGTGCTAACCCTGATTAACATAGTCTGATCAGTATGTTTTGTGTGCTAACCTTGATTAACATAGTCTGATCAGTTTGTTTTGTGTGCTAACCCTGATTAACATATTCTGATCAGTATGTTTTGTGTGCTAACCTTGATTAACATAGTCTGATCAGTATGTTTTGTGTGCTAACCCTGATTAACATAGTCTGATCAGTATGTTTTGTGTGCTAACCTTGATTAACATAGTCTGATCAGTTTGTTTTGTGTGCTAACCCTGATTAACATAGTCTGATCAGTATGTTTTGTGTGCTAACCTTGATTAACATAGTCTGATCAGTTTGTTTTGTGTGCTAACCCTGATTAACATAGTCTGATCAGTATGTTTTGTGTGCTAACCTTGATTAACATAGTCTGATCAGTATGTTTTGTGTGCTAACCTTGATTAACATAGTCTGATCAGTGTGTTTTGTGTGCTGACCTTGATTAACATAGTCTGATCAGTTTGTTTTGTGTGCTAACCCTGATTAACATAGTCTGATCAGTATGTTTTGTGTGCTAACCTTGATTAACATAGTCTGATCAGTGTGTTTTGTCTGCTAACTTGTCTGGTTGTAGGGACATGTTTTGTTTTAAATATGGGGGACAGAATGTAAACATATATTGTACACTGCTGGACAAAACCATTGTTAAGTAACCGCTATGTACATAATTGAAATAATCATGTCTTAAAAGCTGGTTATGGTAAGTCAAGTTGTGCTTCAACACATAAAGGAAAATGGTAGTAAGAATGAATCAATCAATCAATCAGTCAGTAAATCAATCAATCTTTCATTTGTTTTCTTCCAAATTTATTGAGAAACAGTTGTACAAAACTGTATTTTTTCCCCCACGTAATCAGCAATGCGGTGTCCTTCTTCTTCTTCGTTCATACTCAGATCAAGTGATAGTCAAACTGTATAAAGCATTAGTTCGACCTAGATTGCAGTTACTGTGTACAGGTGTGGAGTCCTTATCATAGAGAAGATATAAACATGCTGGAATGTTTACAAAAAAGAGCGACAAAGCTGATTGTGGGATTCGAGAATTACAGTTATGAGAAAAGACTCAGAAAAAACCGGCCTACAGTGTCTAGAAAAGAGAAGAATTCGTGGTGACTTAACACAGGTTTATAAGATGATAAGGGGAAGGGATAAATTAGATTTATAACAAGTTTTTTTCTTCAAAATACAGCCACCCACAAGAACAAGAGGGCACAGCTATAAACTAACTAAAGAGACGTCAAGATTAGATATTAGGAAATATTTTTTTAAATCAGAGAGTGGTAAATGCTTGGAATGTATTGCCATAGGAGGTAGTGGAGACAGGGACAGTTACTGCATTTAAGAGTGAATTGGATGCGCATAGCTTTTAGAGCAAGGTGATGTCAATGAGACTGGTTGTATACAGACTCTGTAGTCTTCTAAACCAGTATAAAGACGTTAAGTTAAGTTAAGGTCCTGACTTCTCTTACAGACGATACAGTTGTTTGTAAAACTGGTTTATTTCTGTATTTAAAAATTAATCTTATATTTGTTTTGCGAGGCCAATATTGTTCTCTCTTTTTGCGAAGGCATGCAGCTTTGTAAGATGTGTGTCCACGGTCATAGCATGCTCCCCTCATGGACACTTGTCATCTGTCCCAATCCTCATATTGTAGTAAAGATGACCCTTGACTCTGTTATGCCCAGTTCTCAGTCTGAAGATGATGACTTGCTCTTCTCTAGTTAAATCATTATTATTTACTTCTTTTCGGAAGTCGGGGTGTTGATCAGCCCATTTCCCCTTGAAAGTTAACTTTAATTTTGGTCTTGGCCTCATTATATGTGATGCTCAGGTCTGTTTGTGGGAATGCTCCTCCACACTTTGCTAGTTTGTCTTCAGCATTGAACAGATGACGTCACAGAAACACTTTACAATGACCAGATAACGTCACATAAATTCTACAAGTGCTGACAACGACCGACACATCACACCCGCCCTAAAAAAGCAACTTCAGCTCCCCCGCACAACTGAACGTCACAAGCGGACAGACAAGTCAACAAAGATGATGATAGGCAGCAGACCCTTAGTTTCTGTTGAGAGCAGTGTCAGGCGTCCTCTCTATCATTTTCACGCCAACAGGTAAAGCCGAGCAATGACACTAAATCCAACCACAAGACTATCAAATCATACGACACGTGACAATAAGTTGTCTTTTCTTTTAATGTATGTGCCGCCTTCGTCGTTCGTTCTCAATCTCCCGCTACCAAGCACTGAAAAGGGTTTTGCAAGTAGCATTTACATGTAATAATGTAAAGAGAGATGAAACCGAAACAATTATGAAAAGATACAAGAGTCGTATGGGAACACTTAAGGAAATAAAGTTCAGAAAGGTCACAATGATGGGTATTTTAGATAGAGCAGATGGGTCCGACTATCTAAATAGTAAGATAATAGGTATCAACCTTAGGTTGCAGGTGATGTGTGCGGACATGGGAATGGAATTTATTGACGTGAAAGTAGACAAAAGTAAAATGGTAGACGGGAGAGGTTTAAATCCAAATGAGATAGGACAGCATGTTGTAGCAAAGTATATGTTTAATAATTGTGTTAGAATTTTAAACTAGTAAGGCCTATGAAGTATGAGACTAAAGATAGGTATACAATAGGGTGCTATAGAGGATGTAGTCAAAGGGGAGGGTTGGGGGTTAGGGAAGTATGAAATAGGTAGTAGAAAAGCAAAAATAAAAATAATAAAACAAAAGCAAAAAGTGTATAAACAACAAAATTACAAACTAAAATATTGTATGCAAATTAAGAAGCATAGTAAAAAAAAGAAAAGAATTGGAACTGTATATAGAAGACGAACAATCAGATATAATAGGATTAACAGAATCATGGACATATGAGGACATTGCAGATAGTGAACTTGAAATATAGGGATATACAATCTCAAGTAAAGATAGAGTAGTTGGAGACAAGGCTAATGGAGGTGGTGTTGTATTATACTGTACAAATTCATTTAATATAATGATCAAAGATGACTTATCATGTGGTAACAAAAATGAAAGTGTATGGGGAGCAATAAAAAGTGGGAAGGGAGGGGCAGTGATTGAGGTATGCTATTGATGTCCTTCAAGTCAAAAATAGGAATATGAGGAGCTGATTAGTAGCATAGCAAAGGCAAGTGAAGGTAAATTATTATTAATGGAGGATTTCAACTTTCCAGAAATAAAATGGGATTTAGCAGTCAAAACGTTAAGTGCATAACTGACAACTTTTAATTCAACATGTAGAAGCAGCCACCAGAGGCAAAAAACACACTTGAATTAGTTTTTACTACAGAGGAAAATATGATTGACAACGTTACTGTTGAGGAACTGTTTGGCTCAAGTGACCATCAAATCATCCGTCTGGATCTTATTGCAGGGAAAGACGCAAACATAAACACGTGAACACACGACTACGATAAAGCAGATGTTAGGAAGGTAAAAGAGGCAGCGAGCCATATAATCTGGGAAGATATTGTCGGAAGAACATATATTGAACAAGAGTAGGAGAGTTTTAAAACAGTTTCAGAAAAGCTAAAAGAGGAATGTGTTCCATGTAGGGAGGTAAACCATAAGCGTAAAAAGTGGATAACTAGATTTGTAGTTAAATGTAGAGGTGCTAAAAATATTTGGACAAGCAGAACATAACTCAGAAGTGAATAAAACAGCAAAAATAGACCCAAAAAAAACTTGCTCAGAGGATCAAGACTGACAGTAAAAGCTTCTTTTCTTATGTTAGAAATAAACAAATAACGAAAGACAAAGTAGGCCCTCTCATAGACAGTACAGGGAAAATAATTGGGAACAGAGAGGCATTTAATCTACTCAATCACTACTTTGTCACAGTGTACACAAAAAAGGACTGCCCCAAGATCACACAGCCTATAGATATTTTTCAAAGAGACATGGATACAACAGGATTAGGATCAATCTGTATTACAGAGAAAATGGATTTTTTTTTTTAAATTGGAGGGTTTCAAAGTGGATACATGTCAAGGTCAAGATGGTATTTATCCAAAACTGCTGTCTGGAATTAGAGACCAACTAGCAAAACCATTGGCTATATTATGTTCTCAATCACTTGTAAGAGGGATTGTTCCACGGGATTGGAAAGATGCAGGAGTGATCCCCTAATTCAAAAAGAGAAAAATCAGATCCAGCAAATTATAGACGTGTGTTTAAGGAGCAGTCTGTAAATTGTTAGAGTCAATAATCAAAGAAAAAATGATAATGCATTTAGACAAGTTTAATCTAATCAGAAATAGTCAGCATGGGTTTACTAGAGGGAGATCATGCTTAACAAATCTATTAGAATTCATGGAGGAGGAGGTTACTAAAATGATAGATAAAGGGGAGCCAGTGGATATTATTTTTTTAGATTTTGTAAAGGGCTTTGATAGAGTACCTCATCAAAGATTATTTCGAAAGTTAAAATCACATGGAATAGGTGGGGAAGTTGCCAAATGGATTGAAAATTGATTTACGGGGAAGAAGGCAAAGTGTTGGTATAAATAAGGAGTACTCTGAGTGGTGTGAAGTGAAAAGTGGAGTGCCACAGGGCTCGGTTTTGGGACCAATTTTGTTCTTGATATATATAAACGATTTGGAAATTCATATGGGATCCATGATTGCAAAATTCGCTGATGACACAAAACTATGCAGTAGTGTCTCATCTAACACAGAAGTGGATATATTGAGGTAGGATTTAGATAAAATTCGAGAATGGTCTGTAAGCTGGCAAATGGAGTTTAATGTAGATAAATGTACAGTCATCCATATTGGTAGAGCCAATATGGAATATAATTACAGAATGGGAGAGAACAATATTAGAAAGATATATTAGGAAAGGGACCTAGGGGTTATAATAGATCATACAGGTAAGGTGAGTGAGCAAGTTCAGGTAGCAGTGAAAAAGGCAAATGCAATGTTAGGTATGATAAAAAGAAATATTATACATAGGAGCAAGGAAGTGATAGTCAAACTGTATAAAGCATTAGTTAGACCTAGATTGGAGTACTGTATACAGGTGTGGAGTCCTTATCATAGATAAGATATAAACATGCTGGAAAGAACACACAAAAAGAGCGACAAAGCTGATAGTGGGATTCCAGAATTACAGTTATGGGGAAAGACTGAGAAAAAACCGGCCTACGGTGTCTAGAAAAGAGACGAATTCGAGGTTATAAGATGAACAGAGGAAAGGATTAATTAGATTATAACAATTTTTTTCTTCAAAATTCAACCACCCACAAGAGCAAGAGGACATAGCTACAAATTAACTTAATAGAGGTCCAGATTAGATATTATGAAATATTTTTTTAGTGAGAGAGTGGTGAATGCTTGGAATACATTGCCACGCCAGGTAGTAGAGGCAAGGACAGTTAACGCATTTAAGAATAAATTGGATGCGCATAGCTTTTAGAGCAAGGTAATGCAAATTAAACTGGTTGTATGCAGACTCTTCAGTCTTCTAAACCAGTATAAAGACGTTAAGTTAAGTTAATAGGATGTAGTCCAGAGAACGGAATGTGTTGTGTTGCTAGTTTACAGCTTGACTACGATATTTGCGCCTTTCGGTCCGGCATATCCGTCTTCGTCAGGAAGCAATAAACTAACTACCGAACCATCGCTTTAATAAGGCATCCTAGCAGAATCCTTCTACTGGTCATTATGAAGAGGTTGGAAAACAACCTCAAAGTGGAAGTAGCCTCCTCCTCCCCCTCCTCCTCCTTCTTCTTCTTCTTCGTTCGTTCTCAATCTGCAGATACCAAGCTCTGAACAGAGCTTTGCAAGTAGCAGGATGTAGTCAGGAGAATGGAATACGTTGTGTCGCTAGTTTACAGCTTGACTGCAGTATTTGCACCTTTCGGTCCGAAACATCCGTCTTCGGCAGGGTGGAAGTAGCTGAAGTGCAGGCAGATTTTAGGCATGGCAGATAGGGGAGGGATAACATCCTCACCATGTAAAACATTATCGAAAAGTGCAAAAAGTACAATATGGACTTTCACATTTGCTTTATAGATTACACTAAAGCTTTTGTCTCTGTGTGACATGAAATGATATGGAGCCTTAAGAAAGGCATGGGTTTCCAACGTACCTAATCAAAACATTCTATCAGGAACATCACGAAAATGTCAGAAGAGCTAGGGAGACATCGGACTGGTTTGAAGTGCAAAAAGGGAATAAGACAAAGATGCATGATTTCCCCTTCAACTTTTCAACATGTATGTGGACAACATAACGAACAACGTCAACGATTAGAAAGATTATGACAAGTTCGACAAGTCCACAATCGGCGGGAGTCAACATGTATGTGGACAACATAACGAACAAAGTCAACGATTAGAAAGATTATGACAAGTTCGACACGTCCACAATCGGCGGGAGTCAACATGTATGTGGACAACATAACGAACAAAGTCAACGATTAGAAAGATTATGACAAGTTCGACACGTCCACAATCGGCGGGAGTCAACATGTATGTGGACAACATAACGAACAAAGTCAACGATTAGAAAGATTATGACAAGTTCGACACGTCCACAATCGGCAGGAGTCAACATGTATTTGGACAACATAACGAACAACGTCAACGATTAGAAAGATTATGACAAGTTCGACACGTCCACAATCGGCGGGAGTCAACATGTATGTGGACAACATAACGAACAACGTCAACGATTAGAAAGATTATGACAAGTTCGACACGTCCACAATCGGCGGGAGTCAACATGTATGTGGACAACATAACGAACAACGTCAACGATTAGAAAGATTATGACAAGTTCGACACGTCCACAATCGGCGGGAGTACAATACCAGAATTAAGAAGTGTAGGTCATGCAATTGCCTTTCGAAGTGGGTTCCGGGTTTGGAACAGAAGGCTTATCGGTTCAAAAACATACAGTGGAAACAAATGTAGACATAAACAGTAAGACTTAAGATAATGAGCAGTGACAAAGCAACAACAACAAAAAACAGACTTAAAATGATCTCGGCTCAATTGTAGGCATTACTGGAGATTGTCAAACAGAAGTAGGAAAAATAGTGGCCATGGGAATGCAGAGGATGAGTAGAATAGGGGGCTTATGACAGTACTGACACAATAAGAAAAAGTTATATCCTGAGGACTTGCATCTTCTCAGTACGGATGCGAAAAACTGATCCAAGCACTGGGAAAGTCAATTGGATCCTTGAGTTGAAAAGCTACAGGTAAGTGATTAAAATACCATAGCGAGGGGGAAAGCTCAGAAATCGAAGGAGAGCTGGATATAGAACAATGTTGGTAAATTATATCACATCTAGGAGACTAGGGTGTTTTGATCATATCAAAAGTCACGATACCAGATTCTAGTGTTACCTACGAAGAGACCAAAAGGTTTATTAGGGAAATATACATGAACAAATAGCGAACAGAATTGATGCTTATTACCAGAACAGGTGGTGGTCTTCAGATATCGCATACGTCAGAGTAGACTGAGGTACCATCTATTCAATAAACGGAAGATAGGTGCTAATGACGAATGCACCTGTGGTACAGGGAAAATGACCCGTTAACATCTGCTGAAAAATTGCCCGACATACGAGGACAGAGAAAGCAAATGTGGCCATCGCCAGTGGCAACACTAGACAAGCTCTATGGCAGTGTCGACAACCTCGGGATGATTGCTGCTTTCTTTGAACAAATTCAAGTCGACGTCTGACAGCGTACGAAGAAGAATAAACGTCACAATGGTCTTGAAAAGACAATCCTGGAGAGCATGACACCTGGACTGTGAGGCAGATGCAGACCGAGCAGAAGATGGACATAGTACATTAAAGAGTTTCTGAGGATGACATGACATTGGTAGGAGAGCTGGTTAAAATTGAGTCTTACAGATCGGCTGTCATGAGAGCGAACGACGTTCTACAAAGAACATACTACATGATGATGATGATGATGATGAATGTCTCCCAACCCATACAGGTCGAAGAGTAGGGTCACACTATGAGGCGTAAAAATCTTATGTTCTTCTGGAAGGCTGAGGACAGTCAAGAGTTGTTATGGTGTGATTTAGATTGGCTGTCTTATTTTATTGTACTACACTGCAATTCTTGAGGTACCACAGTGGTTTTTGCACTAGCTGATAGGCCTAGCGATCTAGGTTCAATCACTCATTGGTGCGGTATTTTTTTAAACGGCAAATGAGTCCAACATCGACCAGGCCTAAATAATTGGGTATCCTAACAAGTCCAGGAAGTCAAGGCGACCCGCGTGATGCTAACCACATCACTACTAGGGTGCCGCTGGTCAAGATAACATGGTCCTAACGACATATTGCCTGTAAACGGGATCTTCCCTTAGCCTTACTTTACTTCAATCCTCAATCCTGACACCAGCAACTGGCATAGGCGTTCTAATGATAGTTTGTGAAGATGGATTCAGTGTGGGCTCTAATGATAGTTTGTGAAGATGGATTCAGTGTGGGCTCTAATGATAGTTTGTGGTGATCGATTCAGAGTGGGCTCTAATGATAGTTTGTGGTGATCGATTCAGAGTGGGCTCTAATGATAGTTTGTGGTGATCGATTCAGAGTGGGCTCTAATGATAGTTTGTGATGATCGATTCAGTGTGGGGTCTAATGATAGTTTGTGATGATCGATTCAGAGTGGGCTCTAATGATAGTTTGTGGTGATCGATTCAGAGTGGGCTCTAATGATAGTTTGTGGTGATCGATTCAGAGTGGGCTCTAATGATAGTTTGTGATGATCGATTCTGTGTGGGCTCTAATGATAGTTTGTGATGATCGATTCAGAGTGGGCTCTAATGATAGTTTATGATGATCGATTCATAGTTGGTTCTAATGATAGTTAATGATGATCGATTCATGGTGGGCTCTAATGATAGTTTGTGATGATCGATTCATGGTGGGCTCTAATGATAGTTTGTGATGATCGATTCAGAGTGGGCTCTAATAATAGTTTATGATAACAGATACGGAGAGTTTATTGTTTGCTGCCTACGGGGATATTCGTATGTAAGTTATTCATCAAAACATGTCAGCTGCCTGTGGAGCACGTCTTCAATTACTCCTGTCCTGAGCCATCCGTTCAAGCTCTGTCCACGTTACGTGTTCCTGGTTCGCTTTAAGTTTAACCTATACGAAAACAGTCAAGTCCTCAGTGAAGAATCACAGCGACTTTGTTCTGTATTGCGTCATCTGTCCTCTTGACACATGACCTGCTTCTGTTTTGTACGGTTGTGTTGAATTTGTCTTTTTTGAAGTTTTCGTGGCTTAGGAGTTTCTATAGGATGATGTAGTAGGTCCAATATCCAACGCTCCTTAGTCCCCTTTTATGAGATTCTTAGTAGGTTGACTTTGTTCCCGTTTCGGGCCCTGGCAAGTCGAGCCCAAGTTCTTCACTAGCAACGAATGTTCTCTGTAGTGGCTTCCCTTACACCATTGGGCATACTGAAGAAATTGGGTCTATATTCTCATGGATGTAGTGCAATGTTAGGCATCTCATCAGGTATACTACTACGGGGATCATTGTCCATCACTATGGTATTGGCCAAGCTGCTGTAATAAAACCTGTGTCGATGTCCACAGCGAGGGCGTACGGTGGTGCGTTGCTCATTATGATGTACCTGGCCGTGACACCCAGATACAAGAATACAAACATTCGAAGAAGAAGAAGAAAACGAAAAAGAACAAGAGCAAGCTGAGGGAAGAAGAGGGAAGAAGAAGAAAATAAAAAAGAAGACGAAAAGAACTTAGAAGAAGAAATAGATGAAAAAATTTGAAGACAACGAGGAAGAAAGACAATAATAAGACCAAGAAGAAGAAGAAGAAGAAGAAGAAGAAGAAGAAGAAGAAGAAGAAGAGGAAGAAGAAGAAAGAGATAACACCAATAAGATAAACAATAACAAGACGATAAGACACAAAACATCCAATACTGACCTTTTCTCTCCCCCAAACTCGCACTTGACCTTCAGTTCGGTCCGTTTCTGCAGCTGATGGATAGCCAGCCGCTGTGCCCGCCTGTTGCCCAGTTTGAGGCCATGCTCCAGGCTGGACTGTATGGAGGCCACAACATCCTTCAGACTCCCATCGTCTTCTGGAAGAAGCAAACATGAAACTATTCAGGCTGACCATTAATGCCATAGAGAGAGTAAAAGGTTAAGCTCCCATGGCAGCGTCTATAGTCGAGAATAAAGTGTTAGCAAGTTTGTGTGTGCATTGTTATTGTGTGGCTAGCTCATTGTCTCAGCGCTTTGCCCAACAATAAGTCAGGTATTTACAGCTTTATCGGATCAGTGTGGTGAAGCGGTTAGTGAACTGCTCACAGACCGAACTTCTCAGGTTCACATTCTTGAAAGAACAAGATGGTGCCCCTGTGGCAAGTAAACCCATATTTAACATGAGAACTGAAGTTGTCTGCACTTGATCATTAGGCAGACATACACAGTGCAGCGTTTAGAGGTGACAATTATATTTGTAATTTTTTTAATAAATAATTTCCTAACAAAGGCATACTTGCTCCCTGCTATGTGCTAACGGTGCTGAGACATGGACACTAACAAAATCACTGGAGGACAAATTGAGAGTGACCCAGGCCTCTTATGAGAGACGTTTGGTCGGAATCACTCTCCGGAACCAACGTATGACAAAAGATAAACAATTATGACATTCGACGATTCTCTTTGGTGAATGATGCGATAATCAATGCACACAAGGCAAACATAGATGGGCAGGTCGCATGCTGCGACAAAACAATGGTCGATGGAGCACGGCGACAGTAGTCTGGTATCCCTGAAGAGACCGCAGGGAAGACCACCCTTGGTCAGACTTCCTTGCTGTACACAAGGACATCGAGACGGCCCAACGTCCGCTGAAGACGAACTTGGAACCAGCTGCTACGCTGGGGTCATCAAGATATATTTATATATATTCTTCGTTCGTTCTAAATCTCCCACTACCAAGTCCTGAATAGAGCTTATACAATGAGCTTGTGATAAGTCTTTACCCTGACTATGAAGGAGTAAGTTGACATTTGGCACATATGTAGCTCATTCAATTTGTACTGGACTTGAGAAGTATGAATTTCCCTCCTCGGCAGGTTTACCCGGTTTGGTGCATGACGCAACACACCTTATTAACCGGATCTGCTACTCTAACGGTTTGTCAGAAGAATGGATAAATTAGAAGCCGGAGCTGTGATAAAATTCTTGATGTTACAGGGAACAACGCCTACAGAAATGCACAGGAAGATGAAACCAATGTTTGAGGAATTATGTCCTTCGTATGCTTCTGTAAAAAACTGGTGTAGGCAGTTTAAGTATGGCCGTCCCCATGTTGCTGATCTTCCAAGATCAGGAAGACCATCCTTAGAATGCAACGATGAAAATGCTGCAAGAGTGAAGAAAATCATTGACCAGGATAGGACAATGACAATTGCAGAGATATCTAGGTCAGCAAAACTGAATGAAAGTACAGTTTTTAGAATTTTTGAAAAGTGTGTGTCCGCTGGGTCCCGCGTCTGCTGACATAACTTAACTTAACTTAACGTCTTTATACTGGTTTAGAAGACCCTGCAGTCTGTATACAACCAATTACATTTACATCACCTTGCTCTAAAAGCTATGCGCATTCAGTTTATTCTTAAGTGCATTAACTGTAACTGCCTCCACTACATCCCCTGGCAATGCGATCCAAGCAGACACCACTCTCTGACTAAAAAAAATATTTCCTAATATCTAATCTGGACCTCTCTTTAGTTAGCTATGCCCTCTTGTTATTGTGGGTGGCTGTATTTTATAGTCTAATTTATCCATTCCTCTGATCATCTTATAAACCTGTATTAAGAAGTCACCACGAATTCTTCTCTCTTCTAGACACTGTAGGCCGGTTTTTCTGAGTCTTTCCTCATAACTGTAATTATGGAATCCCACTATCATCTTTGTCGTTCTTTTTTGGATTCTTTCCAGCATGTTTATATCCCCTCTATGATAAGGACTCCACACCTGTACACAGTACTCCAATCTAGGTCTAACTAAAGCTTTATACAGTTTGACTATCACTTCCTTGCTCCTATGTTTAATATTTCTTTTTATCATACCTAACATTGCATTTGCCTTTTTCATTCCTACCTTAACTTGCTCATTCACCTTTCCCTAGGTCCCTTTCCTTATCTTCTATCTTTCTAATATTGCTCTCTTCCATTCTGTAAGTATGTTCCATATTGGATCTATCCATGTGGTTGACTGTACATTTAATTACATTAAACTCCATTTGCCAGCTTACAGACCATTCTTGAATTTTTATCTAAATCCGACCTCAATATATCCACTTCCGCTTTAGATGAGACACTACTGCATAATTTTGTGTCATCAGCGAATTTTGCAATCATGGACCCCATATCAATGTCCAAATCATTTATATATATATATATATATATATATATATATATATATATATATATATATATATATATATATATATATATATATATCAAGAACAAAATTGGTCCCCAAACCCTGTGGCACACCACTTTTCACTTCACACCACTCAGAGTACTCCTCTGTAATACAGATTGATCTTAATCCCGCTGTATCCATGTCTCTTTGAAACATATTTATAGACTCTGGGATCTTGGAGCAGTCCTCTTTTGTGTAGACTGTGCCAAAGTACTGATTGAGTAGATTAGCTGCCTCCCTATTCTCACTTATTATTTTCCCTGTACTGTCTACGAGAGGGCCTACTTTGTCTTTCGTTCTTTGTTTATTTCTAACAAAATAGAAAAAGCTTTTACTGTCAGTCTTGATCCTCTGAGCAAGTTTTTTTTCAAAGTCTATTTTTGCTGTTTTATTCGCTTTTTGAGATATGTTCTGCTCGTCCAAATATTTTAAATATGTTTCTTTTGATTTCCCTGCCTCTATATATTTTTTCCATGCTTTATTTTTCGCTCTTCTACATGTCACTACAAATCTAGTTATCCGCTTTTCACGCTTGGTGTTTACCTCCCTACATGGAACACATTCCTCTTTTAGCGTTTCGAGAACTGTTTTAAAACTCTCCTGTTCAACATCTGTTCCTACGACAATATCTTTCCAGATTATGTGGTTCGCTGCCTCTTTCATCCTCTTAACATCTGTCAACTATCCTATCTTTCCTAAACATTGTATATCCCTCTATTTCAAGTTCACTATCTGCAATGTCCTCATATGTCCATGATTCTGTTAATCCTATTATATCTGGTTTTTCTTCTTCTACATACAGTTCCAGTTCTTTTCTTTAATTTACTATGCTTCTCAGATTTGCATAAAAACATTTTAGTTTGTAATGTTGTTGGTTTTCACTTTTAGCTTCTGCTTTATCATTTTAGTGTTTGCTTTTCCACTACTTATTTCACACTTTCCTGACCCCAACTCTCCCCTTTAACTACATCCTCTATATCACCCTATTGTAGGCCTATCTTTAGTCTCATACTTCATAGGCCTTACTAGTTTAAATTTCTAACACAATTATTAAACATATACTTTTCTACAACATGGTGTCCTATATCATTTAGATGTAAACCTCCCCTATCTAACATTTTACTTTTGTCTACTTTCACATCAATAAATTCCATTCCCATGTCTGCACACATCACCTGCAACTCAAGGTTGATACCTATTATCGTGCTATCTAGATAGTCTGACCCATCTGCTCTATCTAAAATGTCCATCATTGTGACCTTTCTA